>VXBB01010837.1:714609-764370 GCA_013399915.1 Illadopsis cleaveri
GGAGGGAAAGAAGAGAGTATTTACAATTATAGCTTCATTCTTTCATTCCCCAGTGCATACAAAATCTGAACTGAAGCCACAACTTCATTTTATCCCAACTTCAGCACTGGGTGACCTTTTCATTAAACCAAAAGACTCTCTATACATGATGTATGGGGTCTGCATAAATATAGATAAGGCTTTCACATTTCTGCACCCAGTTTGATGGTAAAAGTAGGTGTGAGGTCTGCTTTATATAAAAAACACAGATTTTTCAGTCAAAAATGGTACTTAAATGTCTTTAGAATCCGAATGGTTTTTATATGGAACTTCACACTTCTTTCTGTACTAAGTTTTACTAAGATTCTTAAATATATTATAATGAAAAGCTGATTAAATGACAGGATTTACTGACATCTTGCCACTGAGGAGGGGGGAAAAAGGGAATTAAAAAAAATCAAGACTAAAGAAGAATGTTCTACAGGTTTTCACTGCCTCCTGCTGGCTTCAAGACCAATGTTTTCACAGGCATATGGTGCCAGGGTACTTGTCATTATTTTGCTCAGGTTGCCACCAAGACAGATCCTCACAATCAAGCCCAGAGAGAAAGGGTCACACAGTGGGCTTCCAGCTCCCAGGTTCAGCACTGAGCAAGAAGCACCAAGGTGCAGTGCTCTTGATCTCACCTCCCAGGCACATGGCTGGGTGATCAAACAGGCCTTTGATCCAGCTGCTTTTGGCACATCAAGTTTGAAAGCAGGATAAAGGCTGAAGAGCTACTCCCACGGCTCAAGACCCATTATCTAGTGGAGTTTCAGAACTCCTGGTTTGCTCTGATGCAGCCCCACAGTCTGACATCCCTTGGCAGCCATGGCCCTTCTCTCAACAAGGGGCTGGGAGTGCCACCAAGGCACTGGCACACTGGTGATGTAACAAGCAGCCTGGTCCAGTTAGCCCAAGTACAGCATGGTATTGATGCTTGCAAAGCACTAGCTGTCTCTGCTGAATTTAGCTCAGAAATTCGCTCAACTCTGTGCACTATCCTGTGGTAAAACACAGCAAAAATTCAGGGAAAAAAAGTTTTTATCGCTCCCTCTTACACACACACCCTTCAACAGGTATCCCACAGGCACTGTTGCTGTACAAGAAGATTCAGGTTCCTAAATTCCAAAGAATTCACAGCCAGCGTTTAGCACACATCATCACAAGTGTTAGCTCTTAATGCTTCATTTTGAAGGTCTTAAATGTTAAATTCTGCTATAAATCATCCCCTCTGGCAAACTTCAAACATCAATAGACTCCTCGAAAGCATCTGGTTAAGTTGTGGGTAGACCGTAAAGTTTTATTCAAACCACAAAGGCCTATAAGAAAAGGAGAACTGAAAATAAATAAATAAAACCCAACCAACCAAACCCTTAAAATAATTGGCTTTGCCACCTGCATGTAAATCCTAAGGTGTTCAGCAGGAATACCCAGTACTTCTTCACAAAACATATTCAGGATTGCAGTTCCAGTTTGAAAGTTCATGATGCCAGCCAAGGCCATTTGACAGCTGTGCTTGAGTTATTCAGCTCACTCATTTTTAAACCATACAATTAGTTTGATGCTCAAAAACCCCCAAAAAACCTGACAGCAAGAAGATATCTCCTGGTCTATTACACATCCTAAGAAACATGTGGGATGCCTCATGAGGAAATATGAAAAATACAGAGTTGCTTCCTCACTATGCAGCTTCCCACTTGAATTCAGCCCTCCAGACAACAATTTTCCCTTTCACACTTCCAAACACCTTCCAGGTTCTCCAAGAAATACCAAGTTGAATCTTTGAATTTCTGAAAAGTCATTAAGATCAGGGCAGACATGGTATTTCCTTTCTTGATTCTGTGAAGTAAAATACAAAACCTTGAGGATTTTTATGTGTCTAACAAAAAGTGAAACACCTGCCTTCCACAGCCACAGAGTTGCACCATCCCTCTTTCCATGACGGTCAGCCAGGACTGAGAGCCAGAAGACAAGTGGATCGTTTCTTTTATTTTCTTTTCCAGATCCTGCTTTCTCAAGTTGTAATACCACCAAGTACCACCCTATTTCTGGTGTGGGCCTTATAGTTTTTGTTTGTGGGGTTTTTTGAAATGAAGGATCAAGGCCTAGAGGAATGCCAACATCTTTGCTAAAGCAGTTGTTACTGTAAGTACACTTTGCAGTACCATGACTTCATTCCATGACCACTCACAAATTAAAGTGAAATGTGAAACAAAATGTTACATTCTCACCTCAGGCTGGTGAGATGTAAATATTTTATATATAAGGATATATATGCATGATTTAATATGTAAGTCTACGTAAATGTTTGATTGTTATTAATTTTATTTCTAAACTCCAATATCCTAAATAGATTATTTGTTTTCAAACCACTGAGATGAGTTAAATTCTGCTCTACTTATGCTCCCTCCATCCTCCCTACACCTGAGAAAAATCAATGTAGTCCTTTAAATTTATTTCTTTAATAATTTATGATTAATCATAAGCTAAATGTTACTATTTACAAAAGATCAAGCAGATCTCAAAGTTATGTTTGAGTCTATAGCAAATGCTTGCTCTTTCCAAGAGCATCCCAGCAAACGGGGCTTATGAGGTATTCCTGATAGTTATTAGTGCTAAATATTAATACCTCACTTTTTCTTAAACATTTAGAAAAATAAATCTTTAAGTATTAACCAAAATGCAGAAACTTCACCTCAAAAGATAATTCAATCAGGCTTGCTACTATTCAGTCTATTTGCAGTATCTCTGTAACTATGCAGCTGCAAGCATATGAGCCCTTACTAACACAAAGGCAAAGATTGGGAAACTAAAAATGGAAGTCTGCTCTGAAATAAAGGGTTATATATACAGGATTTTTTCCATCTTGATTCTGAGTTTTATCCAAAAGAGAAAGATCAGTCACTTATTTCTTATTTATCACAATCCTGCAGGAACAATATCCCCTGTGACATGTGGGTATATTCTCCAAGCACAAAGAGGAAATGGTCCAGAGAATTTCATTCATCTCAGTATCTTTAGCTGTCCAAAAGTCAGCATCTAATCTAAACTAGACATCTAGGCTGCCTCAACAGAGAGAGAAGCATCTCCAGACGGTGATTCATCTCACTATAAAACTATTTCAGCTGGGGCAGTGGGAACAACCTGCAGAGGTACCTGGAGAGCATGATCACTCTTCCATGACCAGAAAAGGGCCATCCTGGTGAGCATTCCCAAACACTTAAAGAGCATCACGGAATGGCCACTTGTCCACATGGCTCTATGTCACAACACAAGGTGTTTACATCTGAGCAAGATTAAAACTAGGTAGCTGAGGGGCTGACATCATCCCCATCACAACAAAACACTACACACAGGCACTATGAAGCCACCTTAGAGCTTATGCTCTCAGACCACATGCGTTTCGAGCCATAGGTGGATTGTTGCTTCTTTGTAAGATAGCTCAAGACTGTTTGTCTAGACTACAATCATCGCTGCTATTTCTGACACAGACAATACAAAATCTTGTTCACAGAGCCTTGTAAAGCAGGAGAGTTCTCTGGTTGCTCAGTTATTTGGCTTTCCAGCTGCAGGAGAGCATGAACACCATGGATTGCTGTTGGCTAATAAACAAGCCTCTCACCAGTCTTTAGAGCCATTAAGAACCTGCAGCTGCCAGCATAGCTCTCTCCATTGTCCTCCAGCCATCCAGCTGCAAAGATGTCTCCTCTTTAGGGTGCACTCTTCTGGCAGGTTCCTTTCCCATGCCACATTCAGTAACCTGTGGCCTGAACTGAGTTTTTACTTCAATGAGCTCATTCCATGTAAAGATCAGGATTTCTATTTCCTATCACAAAGGGCAATCAAGCAAAGAATTTGATATTCTGATCCATTTAGCAAAAGATACATTATCCTCAAATATCTCCTTCCCATCCTGAAGCCTTATTACTGAAACTGCTGCTATGATCTGCAAATAGCAAGTGCCTGTATCTGTTCAGGAATCACACAAACTATCCCAAACACAGACAGCAAACAGAAGGAGTGCTCTTAATGACATTTAAATAAAACAATGATCATTGGGTAAACTTGGCAGCTCAGAAGGAAAGCAATGAAATATAAACTCCAGGTCACAGTTCAAAACTGGCATAGCTCAATAGCACCTGGAAGGCACTGCCAAACAAAAGCATGCAGATTTCACAGCATGGAATTACTCTTTTACAACAGCATTTGACAGTTGCTTGATAGTCCAGCCTCTTAAATGCCAAGAATCTCCACCATCTAGGAGAAATTGATGCAACAAAGATTCTGACATCCCCCAAGGAGGATGAGATGGGGTTTCAGATGCAGGCGAGATGTAAAATGGGACTTTCAGCATGTTGCAATGTTGCTATTACTAAAAACCTTTTCTTTCAGCAATATGCAGGTGACATGTTCCACAAGTATAGTTCTCAAACAAAAATATGGAAAAAGAAACAACCCCCCAATTTTTTAAACATTTACATCATGTTTCCAAGGGGTCCTTGAAGATCAAAGGCAGAAATCAGATGCACCATTTGAACAGCAAGCTCAGTACAGGCTTCAAAGCTCAGAAAGCTTGAAGTTGCCCAACTGGAAGTTAAATTTGATTTATTCAGCACCATTGGACTGGGAGGGGCACAGCAGCTTCACTGTATTTCACAATGGAAACCCTTCTTTATTCATTCTGCCTAATTATATACTGACACTGGAAAATTACATTATGAGGGCAGTAACTTCTCTAAATAATTGTCACTCAAAGACATTCTGTAATGCTTTGTGATGTCTCCCAAAGCAGGCTATTTGAAGACTGGAGACAGTTTTATGCCAGAACAATTGGTTCATATATGATTGAGGCATTTGTTTTCTACAGCTTTGCATTATAAAAGCAGCTGCAACACCTGTTGGCCTAAGACATCTCATGTGTGTTTCATTTATCTATTGGATCAGCCACTGGAAAACCTGGCCCCAATACTAAAATTGAGATTATGAAAACTTGCCAGACTTAAGAGCATTTGTCTTTGGTTTGATTGGAGTTCATAGAATGTTTGTCTAATAAACCAGACAACAGTTGCATTTTAGATCTCAAGAGTTTGGGTCTTACCTTGCAGTTTAACCATTGAACAGAACTGACACAGAGTCACTAGACTGCTTGGAACTCTGGGGACTGGTCTTCAAGAGCTGGCCACATTATGTTCATGATTCACCAGTCAGATAGGAAAAAAGCAGGAGGTTGGGTGGGTTCATCTGAGAAACCATGGGTTTGAGGAATGGACACAGCCTGCCACTGAGGTCTCAACGACTATTAGCAATACAGCAATTAAATGCATTAACAAAGATGTTTCAAGATTTACATGCTAGAATCCCTGACCTAGTCAAATTTTCAATGTTATCCATCACTGGATATTCTGATCTCTACTCTGAATGGAGGAATGAATGCAGAGAAAAGACCCTGAAATATTACCTGTGTGTTTGATTACTCAGATTTTTCAAGACCAATCCTTAATATTGGAAAGCATCAGGCAAGAATTTAAAGAGTAGAAGAGTCAATCACCCGCAGTCTTTCAAATCAACAAGAGACTTTCCATAGAATTACATCTAATAAGCCTTAGGATGCCTAGATCTAGTTAGTCACTCACTTTAATGTTTCTCTGGTAGTGTGCAGTAGATTTTCTGACATGCACTTTTATATATAGCAACTACTCTGTCAAGGCTGCCTTGAAATGTGTTTTCAAAGAAAATAAGTAAAAATTCTGCACTTACTCTTGTTCATAATACTATCCTTCTGAGATGCTGCTATTCCAGATTTGAAGGTGAAAAAAGAATACATCTGAAAGGTATTGTGGCAAAACAAAAGCACAGCCATTTAAAAGCAAATAAAGACGCAGTTACCTGTTTTTACTAGTGCTCATTATTCAGATTTAGACTCCTCCAAAAAATACATATATAGGTGAACACTGCTAGCCTCACACACAGAGACAAGAGGGTTTTTTGTCTATACATACCTAAAGTTTGTGTATATGCATACACATACACTTGCTTAGTAGGCCTCAACTTCTTTTAGAGTAAGATACCCAGACCCTAATTATCACCTCAAATATTTTTTTAAAATAGTGCATATAATGTTCTTGCCCAAGCTGATATTCTTATCTTTCCCTCAAGAAATTATCCTTTAAATAAAACCCTTTATCCCATGTTTCACATCACAATTCTCCTTGGTCCCCGTGATACACAATGATGCTCCACCAATACTCTGGGCATGGTGTGATAATATATTGGCACAGGCCCTTGAAAGAATAAACAAAGCAAAGTAAGCATACTTTCTGTTTACTTGCATGGGAAGATTAGCTCAGTACTAGATCTTCTGGCTGTGGTGACTAATTGTGGTTTGCTCATCTGTGCAGATTTGCTAAGGAAGTTCCTGGTAGGCACAATACATTGGAACTGCTTAACACCAGACAGGAATTGAGATTATTCCAGTGTGCTGTTTGATCCCATATGATCCCACACAGAACAAACTCCTAGTGACTTCAAATGAAAGTTTACCTCAATTGCACATTTCTGGCCAGCACTTGTCCTCAAGCACAATTGTAAAACACAGTAAAAGTGAAGCTGCAAAAGACACAGGCTAAAGATGAAGTTAATTCTATCAACCTTTATTTGGTAATGTTTTTCTCCTCCTTTTTTTTCCTGCAGATGACAAAAGTGGTTCCACACATATGAGACAGAAACAATAATCAAATCTGCAAACTAAAATATTTTACATGCCCACACCTTTTTGCAGAAAACTTACTGATCCTCATTTCAGCCATTGCTCTCCTTGTGTAATATTCTCTGGTTTAATTACTGACAATAGAAAACTTCTGATTACCCTGCATTAGGGGAATCACAGCAAAATGCAGCTGCTTTATGGTCAGTTTTCCATTTCTATCCTCTCTCGGAGCATCTGTGCACAATGTTAGTGATTATGAGTTGTACTATTCATTCCCCAGCAGGAGAAACAGTGCCAGAAATTCTGCTGTGTGTTTTGCTTGGCAAAAAATAGAAATCCCTCTGGAAAAAGAAAAGGGAATGAAAGCAGGAAAAAAAAAAGCAGGTACCCAAGTCTGTTGCTTTTTTTTTTTTCGGTTTTGTTCAGAACAAGTTTCCAAGTGCAAGGTGAAAACAAGTCCTGCACAGTTCCAACATCATGACAGAGCAATAGGAGGGTTTAAGTGTGGCCATGCACTGTGATATGGCCTGACTCTCACAAGCTGACAGACATTTCTGGTTAATTTTACATTTTTCCCCAATCTTCAAAATAATTGAGCATTGGAATAGAAATCAAAGAACATATGTTTTTCCATCAGACTTACAGTTTTGAAAAGATCTGAGGATCCATTTTGAATTTATGTCAGAGAACTTCAAACAAAGAAATATTTTTGGACCATAGTTCCTAGCAATGAAACTACCTAGCAACAGATAATGGAAAAATATCTTTTTTTTTAAATCAGAGTAAGGCAGTTATCATGTAACAGGTACTTATGCTACCTTTTATAATAATTGGAAAGCTATTTCTGTAAAAACAGCATAGTTTTTTTTCCTGTTTCAGTAGATTTTAAGATTTTGGGGAAAGAAAATTTTCAGAGATATTATCTGAGCATTTATGAGTTTACAAGTACCCTCTAATGCAATGCCTCTCTAAAGCCAATGACCCTTCTTCCATTTAAAAATGTAGTAAGATCCCTATGGTGACAGGTGTAGCACACAGTAACAGACCCAAGTCTTCCTTTTCACATACAAAAGAATTTTCAACAGAAGTTAAAGCTCCCTGTGCAGAGCCCTCTGATTAAATACCTCGTCAGTGAACATTCTTCTTCCAGGCAGCAGCAATTTTAGATTTCCTTGTGGCATATTATCTTTCTTAAAGATTCTGGTAAGCTTGTCTTTATGCTTCAGTACAAACACATGGCAGCAATGGGACAGCAGGTTTCAAACCTGCACACTCTGACATCCTATGATCCTGTCCTCATAGAATGAGTGCAGTGTAAAAAAAAAAAAAAAAAATCAAACTGCTAAAAATTGTGCTCAATGGAATCCACCTCTGGTGCCATAGAAGGACAGTAAAGTCCCCAGGGGGTGCCAGGTCAGCATGGGCAGGCAGCAAATCCCTTGAGTATGACGGTGCATAGTGAACCATGGTGCCCTGATTTGTATCTGGGTTTAAAGCATCCACATAGGATCAGAACAGGCCAACTGAAATGACAGCATAAAGACACAATTGACTTCTGGCCTCCCCACAGGAAAAGCCTGGCCAGCCTCAAGGATAAGAGGACTCAGTGTTTAGTCTTTTTAATTAGCTGTTTTTCCTCAGTACCCTTTTAATTATTTTTACATGGTACCCGCTAGGGAGGCTGCATGGAATTCATTTTTCTTTAGGGAAGAGAGATCTTGGGGCCCCTGGCAGCATCTTTCTAGTTTGCTTTCTCTGAGACTAGTCTCTTTACCAGCAGAATCAGCAGGACCATGGGAGTTAATAAGCAGCTGGCCAGATGGTGCCTGTCCAAAGGTGTTGGCTTTGTAGACAACTGGAACTTCTCTTTGGGAATAAAATCAGTGATACAGGAGAGCCAGCGTGCATTTCAATCAAGCACAAGCAGGCAGACTATTAGTGGAGATAATTACCTTGCCTTTTTTTTCCCCTCCTCCTTCCCTCTCCCCCCTCCCTTTCCCAAAACCAGTAGATAAAGACCTGGAGAGTGAGAAACAAAGGATTCCCGGGGTTAAAAAGAACATTCTTCCAAACACCATAAGCAGAAAGCTAAGTGTTATTTATTCAGACACAGAATTCAACAATTACACCCCCACTGTTGAGTTAATACCTATGAAATAATGAAATGGCATGCAACAATAAAAGCTTTTGATACCAGTAACTTAAAAACAAGTTAAAGACATACTTTATTGGTTTTTGCTAATCAGGCCACTCTTGTGGCCTTGTGACCATTATCACAAGGTACTTCAAGTGCTGATGATGCAGCCCTGACCATGCCACCAACTATGCTACTACTGTCTCAGCTAATATCATGTTCACATTCCAATGTGGAAATTGTTTCAGCACAGCTCAGGCCTGAAGGAAGAATCCACGGATATATCAAAACACACAAAGTCACTGAATTTAATTGCACATCAGAAAAACATCTACACAGTTACAAAAGAACTGTTCTGCCAGAGTATTCAGTAAACAGCATGAGACTCTTGATTTTTTTCTCCTCAGAGAAATATGAGAGTTAAGATAGTAAACAGGAGTCTGAGCTTGTTTTCCTTTTTTACCACACACAGCACTACCATGGACTAGCCACTTCTTCTGCAGCCCCTGCTCTACCTCTCTGACAGGCAGAACACAGGTTATCTTAGTGTGGTGTCTTTGGGATACAGACCCTAATGATCCTCAAAAACTGGTGTTACCAAGAAACTCAACACTGGTGTTCTGATATGGAATCAAAATAAGGACCTGCATGAACTCTCTTTACTCCTTCCTTGAAACAAGGTGGAACTAACTTGCTGTTCCAGAAAGTTCCCTCTGTCTGTAAACACATGCTTTCTTTCAGAAAGTTTCTTCTTTAGGCAACACTAGGACCTCTTCCAGCTATCCCACTGACGTCATTCCACAAAAGGTGTGTGAATTTGGAGAGATGACAGGTGAGCTCCCTCAGAGCTGCAGCCACCAAATCCTACAGTGCCTAAGGCCCTTCTTTCCACCCCATAGCACAGCCATGTAAGCTTGCTGTATTTGTGCCGTCGTTATGAAAACAGATCAATGAAATAGTCGGAATGTTTGTTCCTCTCAAGTACTGGGAAGCAATTAACTGCTCTTTACTACCTAAAAGAGCTTCTGGAGTTGGAAGCTTCTGGGCAAGAGTAAGTTCTCTGAAAACAGATTGTTCTGACAATATTGAGGCCAACAGAGGAATGCAACTCATTCCAAATTCACATTGTTTCCTGCTCCATCATGTATTTAAGTTCCCACATGCAGAGCCTGACTGCAGTACATGGACTTTTCCAGGAGGAAAAGAAAAAGATGAACAATAAAAGGGCTCTCTCCTCAAGTATCCTGGTGAATAGTTCCACTGCACAGAAATCCAGATTATTCATAAATCCTAATTTAGAAGGATTAATATTTTTTTTGCACATTACTAGGCCAATATGAATAGCCTTTTCAGAATCCTCACTGACAAGCGCAAGCTGAAAGCTGCTTTGTAGTCCCCATGTTTCTCATGCAAGATTCATATTAGGTAAACAATCAAATTATCAACATTTCATTATGTCCAAAACTGCCACCAGCTAGAATGGATTTACAGAGAATGTTCCTACACTGAATGCAGAAAATATTTTCTGCAGTGTCAAGTAAATCCTCCATTCAGATGACCTATGAATAGCAGCATTTGTGAAAAGCACAAAAGCAGAAAAACCACTAGCACATTTTTGTATGCTTTCATGCCTTGACACTTCTCTCACCATATTATCCTCCTTTCCCATCTGTGTAATGCCAATCACAGTATAAAAATTCAACTGTAGATAGACTCTGAGTCCACATAACAGAAGTTTTGCATGATTGCATTAATTTCTAAGTTACAAATCTGTGATTTGTCTTCCTCCTTCCCAATTCTCACAAATGGACATCATATGTTCACTAATGCCATTATGTCCATTTAAAACATACAGATTTATCTGCTATCTTTCTGTTTGCAACTATATCCCTAAGATAATGGGTCAAAATTAAAGCATTTGGGAAAAAAAAAATCAGAAATGTATTAGATAAAAAGACCCTGTAGTAAGATGTATCCATCAGCTCCTCATCACCTGCAGCTCTCTTTTCCTAACACTTGAGTTACTCCCCTACTTAAACAGCAATATGGACACAGATCAAGAGGCTTGTATCTTCATGTAATTAAGGAAATGTCTCTGCTTTGCTGATGCACTCTGCCGTAACATACAAACAGCACAACAGGATTAATCTGCCACCTCTGACACCTTGTCCATTGCAGAACCACTGACTCAGAGTCATTCAGGTAAGATGGGCATCAAGAAGCCTCTTACCCAACCAATCCCTCAAAAAGGTCAGCTAGAATCAAACCAGCTTACTCAGGGTTTAATTCAGTTGAGTCTTGAAAGGCTCCAGCAATGGAGGGCCACCAAGCAATCTATTCCATTTCCTGACTGTTCTCACAGAGGTGATTTCCCTCCAAGGTAGTCCACAACAATGGTTCTCACACACTTCCTATATCTATGCAGAGATTTGCTCCAAGAGGACTCCCTCGATGCTTTTCCCACAGAGTGAAGATCAGCTGAGGAGCCTGCAGTTCACTGTATTGCACTTTTAACCTTTCTTGGAGATAGGTACAATATTTGGCTCTGTCCAGGAACTGGGGCTCTTCCCCAATCTCCATGACTGTTTGAAGACCACACATTTGCACAGACATGAACCAGCTCTCTCAGCAGTCTTGAATGCAGCCTGTTTTTTCCCATTGACTTGCATGGGTCAAGTTCTCCCAAGTATTCCCTGAGATGGTCCTTGTCCCTTAATGGGGCTCAATGTCCTTCTTGAAGCCTTTAATTAGGAACAGAGGCCTGTGAAACCTCACTAGTGAGGACTGAGGCACCAGAGACACAAGTACTTCAGGCTTACCTGTGCCACGGATTCACACACCACACTCAGAACCAAGCCCCATCCTTGTCCCAGAACCCTGTGGCTATTCATGCACACTGCATTCTGGTCTCAAACCTCGTGGCTAATCTTGGAACACTCAGCATACCCTAGCAGTACCACTGGTGCTCAGATGGATATGCAGCAGGAGGTGACAGTCAAAAAGAAAGACAAACCTCAGTAGACTCTCCACACCATCCCAAGTCTGGGCATCTGGTAAACAGCAAACCCATGAAGGCTTCAGGTCAGTGTGGCAGATAGGTGCCTCCATCCCACATAGGAGAGATTCTCCAGCAGCTATCATCCTCCTCTTTCCCTTTGTGCAGAAATACAGATAAATTAGCTGTGTCTGACACCTCCCCTGAAGGCCATATGTTCAGGGCACAGTACCTATTCTGTAACTACAGCATAAGCCTGCTGCAGGTGCAGAATTTCGGGGCTTTGGGAGAGCATTCCAGAATAGTACAGGAGATAAACAACTGATTAAATGAAAGAACAATTTGTTTTAATACAACTGTTGTTCAAAAAGAACCCAAAACAACAACTTCCTATATGTGTAGAAAAAGTTCAAAGGATAAAAGTATTTGCTCAATTAAAAGACAAAAACATTTGCACAATTTTTACACAATGAGTGATTCTGCAAGAACAGCAATATAAGATTCCCCCATCTAAACAACTTTCAGCAATCTCTCTTCATGTGCCAAGCTTTGTACATCCATTTAGGAAAAGCATTCCTCTCCCTCTTGCACCGAGTCATACACAATCAGTTGGTTACATCTCAACAGCCCCCTTCAAAGTAACACAGGTATAATCATTTTGTTTGCAGTGAATTTCCATGGGTAAAACAGACTGGAACAAAGCAAACACTGCAGATAGAAACAGGGATTCAACCCCATAGCTCAGTCCACCATGGTTACATTTAGTATTGAAGCTTTTGCAAGAACAGCAGTGATACCACACACTACCACCATTAACCATGACCAAAACTACACAGGAACAAATGATTAAAAATATGTCATTTTATATCAGATCACAGGCATTGGAATTTTACACCAGATCTGGTTGTATTACAAAACTAGTTTCCAGAAATCTAGGAATGAAATTTCACAGAACTATACTTTTACAACCTTTACCTCATACAATAATGACCACTGCATTATCTCCCAGTGATATTGAAGCATTTCTTATGGTTTTTAACTAGCCATAACAACCAGTGAAAACCAGATCTCATTGCAAGTTCCTCCATTAAACTGTGGACTTATTACATGCTCATCTAGATAAGCAGTGGAATTTTAGCTACCTGTTATCCAAGGTAAAGCTGACATTTTAAGAGCAAAATAATAAAAACAATTAAAACAAACAAACAACCAAAACCCCACAGAACCATGCAATTGAGCCCTTTTCCCTACGCCTATTCATAGGATCATTTAGTAGGCAGTGTGTATTGGGTCTGGCTGAGATGGAGTTAATTCTCCCCACAGCAGCCCTCACAGAGCTGTGCTTTGCATTGGTCACTGGAAAAGTGCTGCTAACATTCCTGTGTTTTGGCTCTGCTGAGCAGGGCTGGCATAACATCAGTGTTGTCTCCCCAAAATTCACCTGGAGGTGGGAGATACCTCAGGAGGGAACACAGCCAGGACAGCTGACCCAAACTGACTAAAGGCAAATTCCACATTGTATGAGATCAGCTCAGGTATAAAAGCTAAATTAAAAGGGGAGAAAATGGCAGGGGAGTATTATTCATTTACACCGCTTTCCTTCCAGAGCAACTGCTTCCTGGGAAGTGACAGGACATCACTTGCTGATTGGAAGTAGAGAATAAAATACTTCAGGATTTTTTTTTTAACCTTTTATTGGCCATGCACAATCTTCACTTTTTCTTTAATAAACTGCCTTTACCTTGACCTATGAGGGTTCATCCTATTTTCTCCTCTCTGTTCTACTGCAAAGAGGAGTGATGGAGCAGCTTGGCAGGTACCTGGTGTCAAGCCAAGGTCAGCCCACTGCACAACATTAACTTAGACAGCATCACTTCAGTAGTTCTGTGGTCTGCTTATGCAGCTAAAATTACATAGGCCCAAGGCATCTGAAATGGCCAGAGCTAACCAGCAGAATGGTCCAAAAGGTCAAAGGTCTGGTCTGAAACTGGAGGCCACATAAGACAACCATTGGTATGGGATTTTCAGCTAAAGCACAGACTAGAAGGATTCTGTTTATCTATTTGTATATCAGTTTCAACCTGTACAGGAATATCAATTACTTTTCAAGGATAGCCCTCACCTTGTTATTTCAAAAGTGAGGAGTGATAACAGCATATGTTGATTTTCTTATCTTTCTCACAAAAAGTCACAATTTAAAATAAACACTAACCTTGCATCTCACAGAGAAAAGGACATTTATTCAACTAGAATTTTAAAGGTGTGAAATTCAATTTAATAATAAAAACAGGTATATTAAATAACAAAGCTTTAGAAAATATATGTAATTAGGTAAGAACATGGTCATTTAAGCAGATATTTCTATTGAATCTTTGCTAGACTCCATGCTTGTCACCAAATTAGATGTTGTCCCATGGTATGCATTATAAATGAGGCAATTCATTTCATGAGGTTTATAACCAGTGACTGGAATTATAATCAACAATATATATTAGTGCCTTGTAATATCTACAATATTTTGGAGCTTATTATGGGTTCATGCTAGTTGCATGTGACAGTAAGTCCTCTGTCTTTGTACAGACTCCTGATTTATGCTAGGGTACACAAGAAAAAAGGTCTTCAAATTTATATGAAATATTTTATATGAAACCATTTGCATACTACAAGATATTTGCCAAAAAACAGAAAAGTGGGATTATTTTGTTTTTAAATAGCTATCATCATTTACAAACTGCAATCCTTCAATTTGCATAAAGCTGAAGGTCATTTACTCCCTTAGCCCCCAGAAACAGCAAAAGAAAGGAGACTATTTTTTTTTTTTCCTTTTTGAAGCTACGTGCTGCAATACATGCAGCAATCCCAGCTCTATCTTGGAAGTTTGATTAAAAAATATAATGACAAACATCTTTTCCTACACCTATCACTGAATCATACGAAGAAGTCTTTCCATTTCTCTCAGCAGCAAATTCCCCCACCTCCAACAGCTGTAATCATTTAAAGTGCATCACAGTAATCTTATCCCATAGGTTTCTACTGAAATTTTCTACCATACATATCAGATGCATTCTCTATTCATATGTCAAAGAACTAGTAAAATTATACCTTAAGTGTCACAAAAGCAACAAGAAAGAATTTCTGCAAAGTCAGCATCCCTACAGAAACTTGGTGGGGGTGGGAATGGTTTTATGTGCAGTACATTTAGACATGGGGTTGTACCTAAAGTTACAGAAAAGCAGGGTTTCTCATTGTCAGGAAATGCCAGACTCCAGGACAAGAGAGACTGAAATATGGAAGTATTAACCTCCATACAAAAGAGGGACTCAGTCATATTGCCCAGGAAGGACTTCCTGCACTCCAGAATCTCAGTGAAATTAAGCTCTGCTAATTTTTCTTCTCCTCCTTAAGTATCTGCTACTATATAAAGTGATACCCTCAGTTTTCTTGATCAGGTACATAGACTCCCTGTATCTACAGCTTTCAACTAGCCCCATTAGGCATACTGTCCTGATCTTAGAAATTCTTCCCAGGTCTGCCATTCCTTAAATCCCGCCACTGAGATCTCCAAGGTCCCTTCTATAGAGACAGGGCCAATCCCACGTGAAACCCAATCTCATCCCATTTCTTGGGATGGGAGCATAAAGCATGGAAATTCTAGTTGAGCTACCCAATCCAATAGCTCTGCAAAATTTGCCATTCCCAAGAGAGCCTGCTTAGCAGGTTTGCTGCACAGTGACATGATCTGGAATCCTGACAAGCAGAGTGCCACAAGACTGATGATGCAAGGCTTTCAAGATACTCAGCTCAAAGGCAGAACTAAGAAGTGGACAATTCTGACCTTAACACCACAAAAGTTCACGTCAATCCTATCTCAGATCCTGCTGAAAGGAAATCCCATTGTTCTAAAATTGTTGCAAAGAAAACATTCCAGGCTTAAGAAGGTGACATTCTTCTGAACACATCCAGTTTCTTCTGTTTATCTCTAAATACTTGTCCACACTCAGCAGCATCTTGGCTCAGGGTGTCATTTTCTGCACATTGATCCACTAGGCTGATTAGAAGAGAGACAGAAATAAACTTTTGCTAACAGGGAAAAGTTTTCCAACAAATAACCAAGAACTGAGCTGAGCTTCAAACACTCTGCTCAACTAAGTTTCAGCCAAAGCTTTCAGGCATAGGACTGTTTATTTCACACAGCTGTGAAACAAGGAACAACAAGAACAACATTCAACATTTACTTGGAGATTATAAGAAATCCAGTGTGTTTCAACTATTAATCATGTTCTTACTAAGATTCTCAACACAACACATTATTGTGAAAGCTGGAAGCATAGGGAATCATTCTAACCTCTGAAGAATATTTTGACTTGATGGGATACAAAAATAGTTTTACAACTATGTAAGGTATAGCAGAACCACATACACTCAAAGGGAGCTGATTTCTACTATTGCAAGTAATTATATTGTCTAGGCCACTGAAATATCATGTTGAAACACTTAGCTAGAAAAAGACATTGATTGGGTTTCTCGTTACCATAAGCATAAATCTAGAGTATTGGCACTGAAGCCAGAATTCCTGCATAGCAGTGCCAAAGCAGCACAAGTGTACCACTATGCTACCAAAATTCTTTAACTTCTCCTGTCTTGAAAGCTACAGTAGAGAAATAAAAATAAACCACTCCATAATCACACAGCAGAAATCCATAACGATGTCAACATTTTATACTGAGAATCTGAAGGGCAAGATTTACTCAGAAGACAAAGGCAGAAAAACCTACACTATACAGGAGGAGATACACAAGACAGAAGACTCAGCACACCCATTTAATGCGTGAAGGCCAAGGTGTAGAAAGAATAAACATTTCTGGTTTTTTTTTAAAAGCTTTTCAGCAAGTCCATGATCAGTCTGAAACAGGATGAATATAAAAACACTGAAACTTCATATTTAAAATAAACATGCAAGGTCAGTTGATCAGGAAAACACAGAAGTGTTAAGCCATGAGCCAAGAAAAACACTCTGTCTTTCAAGCCAGAGATTTAGGAGGAAAGAGAGAAAAAATATGAGTTGGTGAGTAGCCATTGTAAAAAGTGAACAGCAACGCAAAAACATTAACATCTTGGCCTTAAAGAGGTTTTACAGTACCATCACTGGCATGCAGCAAAAGAAAAAAGAAATCACTGTAGAATCATAAATAAATTGCTGAGACATCAACACAGGTGAAGGCCTTTTTGAAGAATACAAAAAGGGCCATATAGACTTGTCACATCAAACCAGGGAATGTTAGAGTCCTAGAACATGAACTAATAAATAAGTGAAGAAAAGGCATGAGGTAGTCTTTCACATGACTTTCTGACTTGGACAGGGATGCCAAAGAACTTAGAGAAAAGGGGTTTAATTCTTTGTAGACTACTATGTCTGGATAATTCTGATGTCTCTTTGTTTGCTTCCTCCTTGAAACCTTCCACCTCTGACTTGTATTATTTACCCTTACCCACACTGACATCTGTCAGCTGGGTTCTCAGAGCAATTTAACTGGTATGTCCTCAACTGGCCAGTCATGCTCAAAAGGACACCACTGTTCCCCAGGTTCCTTAGCTATTCCCTATGCACAAACACAGCTATTCACTTACCACATTCATATGTGGCTTCTGCTGCACTGTGCTTGATTCTCCACTACAGATTTCCAGGAAGCAATCTCACAGCTGAGCAATCATGACTCCCAGTGTAATAAAGTGCCCCACTTGGCTCCCTTCAACAGACAGTGCCTTCTCTACAGCATCTAGAGAACAAGCAAGAATGTTCTTTATATGAAACATGTATGGAGGAATGGACCACCAATGCACACCCTAGAGCCTGCATTTTTAAAGTTTTATTCTCTGCCCTTTAAAACAGAAACAAGCAGGAGAGCATTTGATAGCATTTGAAACATGAAAAGTAGCAGATTTTATATGGTGTGCAGAAGTCACAGAAATGCAGATATTTTGCCTTACACAGCAAACTGGTTTGTGGTAAAAGAGCTACAGAGGAAGTTAGTCTCGAAACGTACACTTAAAACAAGTTTGCTGGTTTTAGTACTCGCAGACCCTGTAAATGAGATTCTATTCTTGATGCCTGGAATTGAAAATACAAGCCACTATAAGACTCATAGCCATAAGAACACAGTATAGGAGAAGGGACTGGTGTTCTGGCAGAGGTATCAGATATGAAACTTCAAAATTAGTAAGGAAGTCCAAATCACCCCATACAGTAAAAGAGCATTCAGAAGCCTCCCATAAGCAAAACTGTACACAGTGAGCTACTTTTGACTGTACAAGATAAGAGCTTCTCTTTAAACTTCTTTAACAAAACATATTTTTCTTCTGAAATTCCTTTCAAAATACTCTTGGACTGGTTAAGAATCCTCCTCAAGTCCTGGATGCAGAGAGTTAATGTAGAAGACTTTCTCTACAGCTGTTCTTATGCAGAATATAAGGACCCAAGCAAGGTTTTCAACCTTTCCATGGAACAGGAGTGTCTACCAGTCTATATCTGTTTCAGGAGGATGATTCTGCAAATAAGCCTGTGAATGCCTATCTTCACTAGGATGAACAGTGACAGTGAAGTCCTGCAACCCATGAAGGTATGTCTTCCTAAACCAGGAAGGAGAAATAGGCTTACTGCAGTCACCATACATATTTGCCTTAAGTCTTTTGAATAAAAGACAAGGCTGTATTGAGACATACCTTCCACAACTACATTTAAAGAGCTGCTGCTTCGATCCAAGTCTGTCCTGTACAGTTCCCACTACTTGCAAATCCAAGTAATACATAGAAACAGCACAGATCCCTTTCTCTGTTTTTTTGAGGTGATGGGAACCAGCAGCATTCTTCCCACTCTCTGCAAAGGGGGACTCGTTTTGTTTTCTACAGCATCAGGAAAGGATGTAACACAAACAGTACTTCTCCAACTGGAGTGCCCTGTGCTCCCCCTTTCAAACATCAGGTCACCCCTCAGGTATTTGTGTAGATCCAGAAGAAGAGGGCTTCTGATTTTGTAAGCCCATGCACAGGGTGTAGGGTTCAGCAGCAGCTATAAGGCAAAACCATACACTTTTAAATCAAGGCCAAACACTAATTCTGCTCTCACTATGTTCAGGGAAAAAAAAATCTTCATTGATTTCACATGTGGTTGTCAGATTATACCCTTTCATTCTATTATCTGCCTCCTGTCCCAAAAGTTTATCAATCACATTTGATAGTATCTCCTCAAAATTGTAAGGGCTGCAGAGACCTTTCTAGAGATTTTCAGATAGACATCTGCAATGAATACAGACAATCATCTCCCCCTGAGTTAGGCCAACTGAGCTCTCCAATATTACCCAGGTTATTGCTACCATGAGAAGAATGGTTAAGGTCTTTTAAAGACACTTCAGGATTTTATTGGTTTCCAAAAACGCTCTCAGAAATCTTGTCATAGCTTCATATTTTATTACCATAATCTTAATTTGGAATAACCACGAGCAATAGCATAACTACAATATCGCTATATTCTAAATACCATGTTAACAATTGGCCTCCCTTCAAAGAAGATTATCCAGCAGAACACTAAATTGTACACATTTCAAAACCTAAGGAAACACCAAATCCATTATAAAAGGCACAAATTACAATGCCTATCATCTAATATGAAATATATTTCCAATACTTGGCTTTTGTGCAGAATTAGGAGGTGGTATACATATCAAATACTACCAAACAGAATAATTTTTTGAAACAGAGTAAAATAAAGTTTAACAGCTTCAAAACTGGAAGAACCATGGGTCCTACCCTTAAAAATTCCTGTTATAGTAACAGAAAAGGTTGCACTACACTATTAGAAAACAAATTTGGATTTTACAAAGCAATCTTCTGTGAAATTTATTACTTACTTTCTTTACCATGTAATTAAATGCTGGGGGTTCTAAACCAGCCCTTATTCTGCTACAGTAGTAGTGAGGACACTCACTTGCACAGAAAGGTTTGAACACTGCAGTTTTCATACAGCTACTGGTGAGATAAACCCATAGCCAACTAGAACTTCTGCTGCAGTAAGAAAAGCACCATCTTCCCCAGGAAGTAACAGAAGTTAAATCAGAACTAATTTAAGGACACAACAGAGAGAGGAATCACAAAGGTGCTTAAAACATTGGTTTGCCCTTCACCGTGTTTGGTAAACTGCGTTGCAGAGGTTTTTAATGAGGATTGATGACCAACTGGGGTTAATGGCCCTCAGCTGCACCTCAGGCCATTAACTCCTCCCTATCAGTTATTAATCCCCAGGAAATACCCTCTACTTCTCTCCTTATTGCTTAATCATAAGTAGCAAGAGATGATCAACCAGTCAGGATCCTGGTGTGGTGCGAGTACTCCTGTTCCTGCCTCTCCACACAGCATGTCTTGTGCTTTAGAACAAATTATTTAGGTATTACCCCATTGAGGTCACAAAAGGATGAAGAAACACATGTGACAGTGAGAAAATAAACATTTTATCTGCTGACTGCATTTCACATTTCTTCTTTAGAATAAACATAATATTTATAGCTTGTATACTTTGTGAAATTACACAAATCTGTTTGCAATCCCACTGCTATTAGACTACTGGGGGCTCTTTTCTTTGCAGCTCTAGAGCATATGATGGGGCCAGTGCTCTTATTACTGTTGATTTTAAAGCAAGAAAGTATCAAGCAGATGTTATTAAATTATAGCCTGAGAAATAAAAGCCCCATGGTCAGACCAAGACACTGCACCCAGATGCCTGTGGAAGCACAGAATCACAGGGCTGGAACACTGCTTCCTTTTGGAAAATGCACGGCTCAAAGGAGAGACAGTCCATCCCTACCCCTGCTTTTCCCCACCCATTAAAACACTGGTTTGGCCCAGTCTCAAACCCATGTGTTAGCAGAGGATGATCAGAGAGTTTGTACTTGGAGCTAATATAAAAGTAAGAACACAAGCTTTATGTTTTAATTCTGTTGCAGAGAAAAGCTGTAGTGGAAACGGATTTGGTTGAAAAACGGAAGTGGAATTTGTATCATATGACATCCCATGGACAAAAATTATTTAGTCTTTCTATACTGTTTGTGCTCTGGACTTGAAATTTCTGAGAAGGTGGCTATGAATCAGGACATATATAAGTAGCATCCTTTAATTCATACCTGATGAGTTTCCCCACTCTGAAAGACAATACCTAAATACACTAATAAATGATCTGAAGATCATCTATCTTGACCACATTCAGTGAGAAGCCCTACATGCTCTTTACATGTAGTGTCATTTTGTATCAGCCTCACAGAAACAGCAAAAAAAGGTTTACTTTTCCATTTCATTCTTTCCATTTCCAGTTTATTTGGACTGGTCATGTTGGGAGGTTTTTGGGGCACTGACATTTTTTTATATGGATCAACAAATTACGTTTTCATGTCCGAGAAAACTCTTAGGTAAAAAGAAATTGTGACTTTCATCCTGAACACTGAGAAGATCATTGCCAATAAATGCTGAAAAACATTTAGGGAATAGACAGTACCTCAAACCCCAAAGGCTACAAGCTGTTGATTACTACTATGCTCTTTAAAAGGAATAAGATCACACTGAGCTTCAGATCAAAATATAGATCTTTCTAGGTCACATTTACCAATGATCCATGGCGACATAAAACAATTACATATTTTATTTGTATACA
Source organism: Illadopsis cleaveri (assembly GCA_013399915.1). Taxonomy (NCBI): domain Eukaryota; kingdom Metazoa; phylum Chordata; class Aves; order Passeriformes; family Timaliidae; genus Illadopsis; species Illadopsis cleaveri. Next base: position 736,160 of record VXBB01010837.1, read on the forward strand.
AATCATAAATTAAATGGATGTTCTATTACTCTACTTAAATGTAATTATCTACAAACATATACCACACTTTTTTTGCTCCTTCTGACAATGTCATATTCTTCATAGTTACGGGCAGGACACATTTCGAACATTCGGTAGAGTAACACCCATTTAGAGAGTTAGACCTAAAAATCAATATTTGTTCAATGAAAGTTCTCCCAAGACTGAGTGCTGTCAAAATTAACAGGAGAATCAAAAAAAGGTTGTTCAAAGAGGTAGAATATCAAATTCCAGAACAGGTTGTTTAGGTCCTTATAGCACCTCAACTGTAACAACTTTTTATCAACTTCAATAGGCTTTGGATCAGGCTCCAAGTTGGAATGGAAGTTGATGATAAAAGTAGGAGTGCATTGGCTGATGCCAACAAGCTTTGAATCAGTTCATTGTCATGAAAGCTGTTTACAACATAGGAATAAGTAATCCATGCTGTGATATATACACTACCTCTCTTCTGAGGATAATTAAGCTAGTGTAGCTTACTGACTCACTGTTTTTACCATTTGCACATCCAATGGTACTGCTGAATATTTTCTAAAACAAATCTTTAAATATTTTTTAAGTTGAAAATGCAGAGATTTTCATGGGGTTTATAAAAAAAAATACAATAGAAGCTCTCTTCCTCCTACATTAGTTTCTTTTAACCTAAGAGCCAAGCTAATCCTGATGAAACATCTTTATATCAACTGCCCATGTTTTACAGAATGTTTTTCCCTAATTAAATGAATTAGATATATCATAGTCACATTTATTAAATTTTGTTAATAATTAGGTACATTCTCACACAAAGAAAAATTTAAAGATTTGTTTAATGTCATATCTATATATGGTAGATAACGAAATTATATTCATTAAAGTAACTGATTTAATTCCTTTGCCTGGAAGTCGGTGATGGAACTATGAATACATATGCCAGTTCACTTTAGTACTAAAAACACACATTGTAAGCACCTACAAGTGTACATTTTTAAAGATCTCTTGTGAAATGTGCTGGACTTATAATGTCAGATTCTGAACCCTTCTGTTCGTATAAATGATTTACAGAATATAAGGAACTCCCATACAGCTATTGTGCTTGCCCCTTAGAATGGGAATTAAATAAGCAGTTATATCCATCTTAAGCTTTTGCATTTTTTTTTTTTTTGTAAAGGACATACTTAAACTCAGCTAATCAGAATGGGCTTCCGCAGAGTCTAATGACTAGAATTTCTTGGTTTGCATTACGGAACAGTGGTTCACAATGGTCTCTCCTGTCCTTAAAGGATATAAGTACATTATGAAAACAGTGCTACTGAGTAACAACTATAATATAAAAAAGTTTGTTTTCATGTCATTATAATGATAATTCACACTCATGAGCTAATTGTTCATGTAGTTTTCTATCAAACATATAATAAGGAAACACTGGATATGGTCCTTCAGAAAAGTCTGTTGAAGGGGTTTTGGTCACTGGTATTCATAGTTCACAAACCAGCCAACTTAGGAACTCAAGTTAGAAGCTTGAATGCTAAGACAGAGAATAAGGTCTACAAAATAAATCTGCTGTAGTTCATGGGAGAAGAGACACACAGAGGCAGTACAGCCCACTGAAGATCTTTGAACAATGGTCTGTGTACCTGGGAATGATTTCTAACTGCCCATTTCAGATGCTGCCTTATCTCACGTTCCAACTTTGTATCAGGTCAAAGTCAGGCACATATGATCTCTTCTCCCATTCTGCCCTGACGGCTGCAAGAAACAAACCTGACCTTCTTGGTCAGGAGGGACCACAACATGCTCCAACTAGACCTCTGACTTAGACAAACCAATCTTATGGCTTGGACACATGCCCCACCACATACTCACAGGTCAGTTAAATGCAGCCTTTGTCCTTGGAAATACGGTCTACAGATAATGTGCACCTAAATTGGATCCCCTGGGTAAATGCTTGCAACTGATTGGGATTAATCCAGTCTTTATAGGTACATCACACCTGAAGGATGGGATGTCCTCCAGAAGGATCCAGAGAAGCTCAAGAAGCGGGCCCACAGGAATCTCATGAAATTTAACAAGATCAAGTGGAAGGTGCCACACATGGGTTGGGGCAACCCCACTTATGAGTACAGGCTGGGGGATGAATGGATTGAGAGCAGCTCTGCCAAGAAGGACTTGGGGGGGCTGGGGGATGAGAGGCCAGACATGACCCAGCGATATGCAGTCACAGCCCAGCAAGCCAAATGTATTCTGGGCTGAATCCAAAGCAACCTGGCCAGCAGGTTGGACAGGGAGGGGATTCTGCCCCTCTGCTCTGGTGAGGCCCCACCTGCAGGGCTGCATCCAGCTCTGGGATCCCCACCACAGGAACAATATTGACCCATTGGAGTGAGTCCAGGGGAGCCCACCAAGATGACCACAGGTATGGAGCTCAGGTATGGAGCACAGGTATGGGTTTGTTCAGCCTGGAGAAGAGAAGGCTTGGGGATGACCTAATTGTGGCCTTCCAGTACCTGGAGGAAGATTAGATATTAGGAAAAAATTCTTTACTGTGAGGGAATGAGGCACCGGAATAGGCTGTCCAGAGAGCTGTGGATGCCCCATCCCTGGAAGTGTTCAAGACCAGGTTGGATGGGGTCTGAGCAACCTGGTCTAGTGCAAGGTGTCCCTGCCCATGGCAGGGGATTTGAACTAGGTGATCCTTAGTGTCCTTTCCAACCTGAGCCATTCTATGATTCTACTAATATATTTGCTTACCTGGAGCAAAGATAAGGACATATTCATCTCTAATTCTCTGAAATACAAAACTTAAATTTGGTATTGCCTAATATTTTTATCATTCTACAGATAGTGACAGAACAAAATGCAACAGTAATATAAAGCAGCACTATAAACAAGATCTATTTTCCACTACAAAACTTGCCTGCATTTTTAACACTACAAATACAGACCTATATTCAATCCTTCAGAACCCAGTTTGCATTTTGAACATAAATTTGCTTCGCCTTACTCATGGGGAGAAGGAAGAAATCTAATCAAATTCTACTGAGTGTTTTCTCTGCTATAATTTAGTGGTAAAACTGGCAGGCTGCCTAACCACGTCAAAAAAAGATACATTTGAAATGCTGTAACTATAAAATAACAAGGAAGCTTTTAGCCACATTCATGTAGTGGAGAGTATGAAAATGTTTACTTGTAATGTTGTTAGCATATGAAAAGATTAATCTAACAGGAAAATACATTTTAAAGTTGTGAAATTGTCTTGCTTGGTGTATAAATATTTTATGTAAATAAAAGCGGATTTGAGATTCATATAACATTTATATATTTTTAAAACTAAAGGCAGAGCAACTGACTCTGCAAGGCATTTTTCAGCAATCCCCTCACTCTGCTATCTCCACAAACGCCTTTATTTGTTTATATTAGCTTTTCCCCTAATGAAGATGGCGCCGGTGGTTCTGTCTGGCTGAGCTGCTGACAGGACACCATCAACTTCCAGGGAAAGCATCACGGAGGGGGAGCAGTCTGGTTCTCAGTTCAGTGATTCTCATTGCAGGCTATGATGAAAGAAAATTGATGGCAAAGACATGAATAAGGAAAGGTGACTTTTCCTCAAGATTGTGACTTGAGAAGTCTGAGAAAATTGGGGTGACATATAGAGATGCTGATCTAAGTGCTTCAAACATCTGAGCTCATTTCCTCAGGTTGGGGATTTTTTTGGCCACTTTTTTCATCAAGTTGCCACCGGAACACAAAAGTCATTTTAGATTGTTGAGGAACTGGAGACAGCTTCTCAGTTGCATGACAGAGAGGAGTAAAGGGGCCTAAACACAAGTGAAACAATAGACATTCTTTTTTTATTCTGATTCAACTTAATCAGAGCTTATTTTTATTAATTTTTGTTATTTGGGACAATTTTAAAAAGTGTCCTCCATTCAAGAAACAGAACAGAATGGCCTGGCAGACTAAAGGCCAACTAACAATAACAAGTAATTTTCATAAGATGCAGGCAGTTGCTGTCACAAGCCTCACTCCTGCAGTCTAAGAGTGGGATTACTCTGTGGGAGAACCCAACACTTTCTACCAAATTTCAAAGCTTTTTTAAAAGTTATGGCAGCCAATAAAAGTCTGAGTCAAGACTCAAAGCAATGACCAACTATTTTACCGCTGTAGTGGCTCAAATTCACAATTTTACAGAGAACAGAAATGTATCCATTAAAGAATCTACAAAATGACACATTTTCTTTGTAAGCCAGACAGCATTAAAACCCAATAGAAGAACAAAATAATCTATATCTGGTTATTGGGGAATGTAATGAGTAACTACTTACCAAATCATCATTATGCACTAGAATTGTTTTTAATAACAGTTGTTAAAAAAGGAAAACTTCCATGATTCATGTAGCTGTTTGATATAGTTAAAAAACCACTCATTCTAATTTAGGATTTTAGTATAAATCATTTCTCTATTGTTAAATCTAAATAAAACTGAAAGTGATAAATACAGTGAAGTTTATACAGTGATAAATATAATGATGTCTGTGGATTTGTGTCACAAAATTAATCATATCAAAGGCATTAAATCCAAATATAATTTCCTGGATGGAAGCATAGCCAAGTTTACATGGTGGGAATTTGTGGATCATTCTGCCATTGTAAATGCTTGTGAAATTTTGGGGCCAGGGTGAGGAATGATGGGTTGATGCTAATATACACGAAGAACTGGATGATTCAAGCACTTAGACACACACCTGATCTTGGACCAGCAGCTTCAACTCTCTCCTAACCCACAATCAGAAGCATTCTGCATCAGGTTCCCAGCTGAATTTTTTTAAAGGCATTTATGCGAGCCAGTATTGAACTCTGAAATGAAAAATTACTCTAAAGCAGTAAAAAAGCATGGGTTTCAATTGGGATACAGAAGCTGTATCCTGAGATGGATCCAGCAAATAGCACCAAACAGAAAACATAAAAATCTTTTGAAGATTCCTACAAAAATTCTACCAAAACGTGCATTGTGCACAGAATTGCTCCTCATGGGGTGGATCCTAACACTTGAAGCAGCAAGTGATGAACAGAAATTATTTCATCCATGACACACAATCTGAAAGGAGAGGGGAAGACAACCACCTAAACAAATAGCCCAATCCCCAAGCATAGATCTGCATCACTCAAACGAAAGACTGTTTTGTTATTAATCAGAGTAAGAAAATCAACAATTAAGTAATATCTTTCTCTTAAATATCAAATGCATTGAAGCAGTAGTAATTTATTTTTGTGTCATTATTTCTCTTGAAATTATGCAAAATTACATTTCTAAATGCTGGTTTTCTAAAAACATAACCATTAGGATAGTTGTTACATATTTAATTTCATGCTCCATTCAGCATAAAGCAGTTGAGAGACTGCCAGCCAGAGCAAATTAAGTAACCGGTTAGATAATTTCCTGCTTAATTGAAAGCAGGTAGTTTTTAAAAGTAATAATTGATTTTGTTTCTAATAAGTGCATAGCTATTTCTTCCTTTTTCTATTCCTGTTACTAAAGGAGATTGCACTAAACCTTTGTACACTGTTAATGACAGGCATGGGAGGAAAAGAACCAGAGAACATTGTTTATTTAGTATTTTAGATACTAATTGGAGCAAAAATAACAGCAGAATGGCACCCCAATATTGGTCCTGTACCTCAAGATCATTACTTCAAAATCTATCTCAGGACAAAAGTTCTCATGTTCATGCTCTTCAAGGATAAGAAGTGAGCCAGCAATCTCAGCACAGTTCAAGGTGAAGAAGTATCAATTATCCTAGCAGACAATAACTAAACTCAGAAAAAAAAAAAAAAGGGATTTTGGTATTACTACTTTCCCTCACTCTTAGGAATGGTCATTCCAAAAGAAAGCTGTGATTCCTAAAGATGATAGATAAAGAAATCTTTCACTGACACTGCTCTCTGATGTAGTAGAAAAGGACTTAATTCTCTACAACTGTTCAAAACCTATCTGTCACAAGCAGTTATTCACTTGAAAATTTTATTTAAAAACAAAAGAATAATTGTTCTATTAAAATGTTTGAACAAAATATTACATTTTCTGATCTAAAGAAAAAATTAAGATGACTGTGTCCATTTTTTTAAATTCTACTTCTTTGAAAATTAACAAAAGGAAAAGCACAATCTACATGTGCAGAAAGTATTCCTGCAATCTTTGTATTACAATCCAATGTTTTGACAAGTTGCTATAAGAAATAGTCAAATTCCAGTGTGACTCATTTTAGACTCTATCGTCATAACTGTTGAGGACCTGACTGCTTCTCTTCCACAGTTGCATACATATAAGCAGTAATTCCCTGAACTGAGTGACAGAAAACAACCTGGAGTCTAAAAATCAGTAATACATCTGTATAAAACGTATTTTACCTGTATAAAAAGCAGAAGCTATAGCATCATATATACATGGACACGTAGTAGATTTATAACCACCACAAAATGCCAAGATAATTCTCTCAATGAAAAATCACTGCTGATTCTAGGCTGTCAGGCATTTCCCATACTGCTATTACTGATTAGCATGCTGAGACAATTAAGACCTGCACCAGGTAGAGCAGGCAAGAGTTCTGCAGTCTGTCAGTAAGTTGATCCATGCATTACTGAAATTATTTTGCACAGCTTTAAGTATTTAAATCTGGTGTTTAGTACACAAATCCTTGTTCTGAATTTACAGTCTTACATGCAAAGATTTAAAGAAAAACACTCTATCCTCACAGAACATAATGTAGAGGCATGCAAGGGTATCATAAGATTTGGGGTTATCTCCTTTAGTTTCTGCTAAGTACAGTCACTGGCATTTGCTAGTATGCCAAATGACATGAGGTTTTTTGGTTTATCCACACTGACAAATCTCTAAAGAAGCTAATAATCTTAACAGCAACACTCTGATGTTTTTTCTGAAAATCATGGCTGGTAGCCCTAATGAATTCTCATTTTGCTTAAAGGTCATCCATACAGTACTTACAGTTTGCTTATTCATACACAATGACACTAAACCATGCCTGTATTCCTGATAACACTCCCCTCTTTTTCACATGGGAGTACACATGTACAGTTAGAACTCAAGCTTCCTTATATACATGTGTGAACTTCAGTCTCTAATGCTGTGGTCTAGAGTGGTTGGGGAAGGAGGTTAATAAGTGCAAAATGGGGTTTTTATTCAAATTAAAAAGCACATGCCTGAAGAACACAGTGTTATCATGCACTGCTATTGCAACATAATCATTCAATGGCAAAAACATTCTAAATCTTCCAGAGTTTCTCTACTACAGATCAAGAGTGCTTCCCATATCTCGCCACTTCTGAAACTAAATGCTGGGTTTCCTACCAACTTATGTTTTCCGTTCTCAAAGTAAAAGAAATTAAACCCAACACATGCAAAAATATTGCAAACTCTGACATTAAGTCATATGTCTCACCTAACTGCATGTTTATCTTACACTGATTTTCAGTTCAGCAACAGGACTGGGGATAATTTACAATATCTGCTTTTGATATTTATAGGATTTCATAGTCCTCCCTTTGTCTCCTTAGAGATCAAAGAAAATTACATTAAATCTGCAAATTGCTAGGCTGTCCATCAGAGACCTTAGGCCAGGATCATTTAGAGATCAAATTTATACAAAAAGAAGCTGTAGGAAAGGAAGACTGAAAAAGAAGAAGAGGTAGAAATATGGTGTGGATGTATGAAAACTGGAGGTAGGAGAGGGGGACATGCTTTACTTCATGATATCCAAATGAATGCTTCATGAATGGTCACTCCAGTAAAAATCTGGGATATCTAAGGGCAGTGGAAAAATTTCTGGTGGACATGCCTCTTCATATACCCCCACCCCTCCACTCCAAACACCCACCCAAAAAACCCCCCCAACTAACCAACCAACCAGACTTAAAGATTTCATTCTTTATACTTAATCAAATGGCAGACATCCAAATTTTGCTTGAAGTTATTTACATTTGCTGTCAAGTGACTTGGTCTTTTTGAACCCAAGGACTAAAGGTAGCTGATGCTTAAAAGGAACAAAGATACAGGATGAATACTTTCAGAATGTGACTGCACATTTACTGTATCATATATACACATGTACGGTGCAAGCACACATATGTGTACATCACATAAATACGCTCCGCTTATGTTTAGATTCTGCTGTCCAAAAAAATGCAGAGTACTAAATGTGTGCTTTACTTCTGGTATTTTCACCAGTCTTTCCACTGTTGAAGACAATGCATGCTTTGCTATTAGGACAGACTTTAGGGTGCTGAATTGAATAATGACCACAGGACACAACTAAGCCAGCCATAGCTGGCCAAAACAACTAAATAAGCTATTTTCAAAATCACTCCTAATTGACCCCAACTCACACGTTCTCAGTTTTACATTAAATTTGTGCCAAGAGCTCATGGACAATTAATATCATTTTATGAGTAAGTCTAATTTCTGAATTACTTTCTGTAAGTATTTAAGTGCAGCTATTTTCCCCCACAAGCTTTAGAAAGAAAATGAGTCATTAAAGATTGCTAATGCATAACTATAGATTAATATCTAATAAATCATAATTATATGAGTGGGAATTCATATTCAAAACATTCATTAGAACAGGTTTACTTATCTAAAATACATGGATGACCACTGTGATATCTGTTTTTTTGGAACAGAGACAATGCTGCATAACCAAACAAGTAAAATTTTGGGGGGAAATTAAGAGAAATATAGCATAAAGCGGTGTCATTTAGAAGTATATTTATGTATATGCAGACAAACACAAATTTCAATTTCTTTCTTCTTTGCAATTTCAGATTGCAATTAATTGGCTCCTAAAAAGGCTGGACTGTAAGCACAAGAGTTTCTCGACAAAAGTAGATTTCTAAGGTTGCCCTATCTTAATGACCTCAAAAATAACCCTGCCATCTACTGAAATAAAAATTCTGTCAAGTTTTTAGAAAATACAAAGTCACAGAAACAAGGAAGGATCTTTTCTTTATCAAATAAGGTATTTGAAGAGGGCAGCCTGGCCAATGGAAAGTCTTTAACTGATCAAAATTCTGAGGAAAAAGACTAATTCTCTCTTCTTGCTCCAGTCTTAAGAACAAACTATCTTGGAGAAACCTGTACAAAAGCCAGATTAAAGGCTGAGATGCCTCTTGTAACACACCATGCTTAGTCTTGTCTTCTTCTGAGAGTTTATACTTCTGATCAGATGACCCTCTGCATCACCTACATTTTTCTGTCACTAAACCTGGAATCACAGCTGTCACATCTCAAAGAAAGCTAACAAAGTTCTTTGAAATGTTAAATCCAGTTTTTACTTTAATAGCTAGAAAAATTAAACTTAACTTCAAACAGCTAAAATCTTCATGAAAATCTGAAGCAAGTTCTACATGAAAGTTCTGATTTTACAAGTGACCTGTGTGCAAGGTCACATTTAAGGACAAATCTATTCAAAATTAAGCACTATGGGTAGACCTACTTTCTCAACTGTTATTAACCTCAAAACATCTACCATACCCACCTTTCTGAATTTTTTGAAGTGTCCTCTAGAGGAAAAGAGAAATGGGGAGGGGGAGAGGAGGAGAAGGAGAAGGGTCCATTGAAGAAAACATGCACAGCATTTGTCATATATTTGTCATATATTAAGATAACCAGCTACACACTTTTAACTTCAGTATTTTAAATCCACACTGGAAATGGTGATTGCTAGGAAAAAATAGTTTAGCATGGTTGGCCAAACAAAAACAAAGTCTGTATATATGTTATTAGATCCCTGAGAGTTGCAAGAAAAGTCTCTGTTATTCCCTGATGGGAGAACAGAAAACAAACAAAACCCCTACTAAATAAAATAAGCTGTACTGTGAAAAAAAATTATATAGTCTTCCTCCTCTCTCAAATAGGTAGACTGTTAATAGCCTCAGCATTCCAGTGAGGAGCCAGTTACCTCAGCCACAGGAGCAGCTACAGCTCTGTTAAGACAGGACCCTAGTTATTAGCTGGGTTCTCCTGCTGAGGCTGTCTTTCCTCATGGTCCAGCAGGATGCCCTCTAAGAGAACCAAGTCAGCCTTTGCCCCAATGTTATACAGAGTTCCTCCCTATCTGCTGCCTTCACCAACCACTCAATAGTGGTTTTTTCCTCAAGATTTCACCTAAGAGAAATCCTAGGCGAAATTTTGGCAAATCTATCATGCAGATCAGTGTCCAGAGGCTGTGCTCATAGGTACTGTTGGGTAGACCAGCAGGTATCTGGGGGATACAGCTTGCCTTGCTTTTGTCTGTCCCTGCTTCCTGTGTAGCGGTGATGGGGTTTATTGACTTAGAAACACAGAATTTTTTAGGTTGGAAAAGACTAAAGATAGTGATAAGATCATTGATTTCAACTGTTAACCCAACACTGCCATTCACCACTAAACCATGTCCCTAACTGCTACATCCACTTTTTTTTTTAACATTTCAAGGGATAGTGGTGTCCACTCCATGGACAGCTTGTTCCAATGCCTGACCACCCTTTCCGCAAAGAAATTTTTCCCAATATCCAATCTAAATCACCACTGATGCAACTTGAGGCCGCTTCTCATCCTGTTTCTTGCTACTTGGGAGATGAGACTGACCCCCACCTGGCTACACCCTCCTTTCAGGCAGTTGTAGAGAGCAATAAGGTCTCCCCTGAGCCTCCTTCTCTCCAGTCTAAACACCCCCAGCTCCCTCAGCTGCTCCTCCTTAGACTTATGCTCCAGACCCTTCCCCAGCTCTGTTCCCCTTCTCTGGACACACTCCAGCACCTCAATGTCTTTCTTGTGGTGAGGGGCCCAAAACTGGACCCAGGACATGAGGTGTGGCCTCACCAGTGCTGAGTACAGGGGACAATCACTGGCCCTGGTCCTGCTGGCCACACTCTTGCCGACACAGGCCAGGATGCCATTGACCTTTTGGCCACCTGGGCACTGCTGGCACATTTCCAGTCCCCCTTCCTTCAGCCTGTAGCACTTCCTGGGGTTGTTGTGACCCAAGTACTGCACCTGGCCCTGAGTCTTGTTAAACTCCGTACAATTGTGTTGCAACACGGCATTCGAGGGTGTTGTGTGCTGTGACAGACCAGAGGAACTGGAAATTGATCTGGCAGAGTTGAGTTTCTACCTCAGAATATATGCAACAGAATGGTGTTGCTCTTCCTCTGGGACTGCTTGGTCACATTACCAGGGGCAGTCTCCTCTTTTCTTAATCTTGGCCAGTACTTTCATATTGCCATCCACGCCTATCTTGGCCACCAAGGTAGGAACTTCCAGACAATAGAGTTCCAGTTGTTGACAGACCTGGACAGGAACGTAACACCAGAGGGAACCTTCAGCTGCTAATGATTCCTGCTTCCATTATGAACACCCCAGATGGAATTCTGTCGCTAGGGGAACCTCCAGCTGGTTGTACTCCACAGGTGAAGAGCCCAGACAGATATCCAATGGTGTGCTAACTGGATAGGATGAATGTCAGGAGTGGTGAAACATACAAAGACACAGCAGAAGAAACTTGGCTTTTCCTCTGAGAAGCCCTATGAATATCAGTAGCCATTTTCCAAAATTTGTGAGCCATGTACACTATTACTAGCTTTGACTATATTTGCAGGCTTGTTCATGAAGTGGGGGAATGGAGGCCAGTGTGAATCCCACAGGAAGTACAGTAGGAAGGACATGAAAAGGGAACTCTATAGCCATGATATATCATTTCAACCTGCTGAAACTAACATACCAGCTTTAGTTAGGTGGACAGGACACCTTACTGAAAAGGGATATGAAAATTTTGTTCAATAAACAGGCTGAAATTTCAAGATTAGACTTGAAATCTTCTTTTCCTATTGCTATTCATTCCAGAGAAATGCAGTTGATTTAGTTATTGGATTTTTTTTCCCCACAAATTAATCTTAATCACATTGTAATTAATAATAGCAATAATTAATAAAGTAAATAAGTAATTATAGTATTCAAATTTGAGGGGGCTGAATACTTTATGGGTCCATACATGCCCACACCACACAAAAAACAATTTTTAATTCAGTTAGCACAGTTCATAAAGTTAATATGAGCCCTCTCGTGGCCAGATCCCCTTATTGGGTGACCCTAGGGATGCAATGACACATAATGGAAATGTGCTATTTTTCATTTCTTATCCCAATTTAAAGCCTGGAATAAACCTCATTCAAAAATAAAGAGAAATCTAAAATTGTTCCTATTTCACAGATTCTCTCCAGCAGTATCTTTTCTCTAAGACCACCTCACAGGACTTCACACAGACCACGTGAAGTCAAACCTGACAGTTCTATGCTTGTTGCACTGTGCACAATTGTCCCAAATCACTAACAGCACATCTGACAAACTTTTGTATCCGGAAAAATCTGAAGCAAATATGTTTTTAATAAACCACAGTAAGAGACTCTGAACTGACACTATTGTGTCTTCCATGAGAAAGGTCCCACACTACTCTACAGGTGACCTGGGTCTCAAAAACTGAAAACATCCCCACAATATGCTAGGAAAGAGGCTCATACAGGGTTCTTGGAATTGGTCAGTCGGCCTGCCATGGGAAGGACAGCCAGGTCTTCAACTCATCATCCTTTGTTCTCTCTGTGAACACTCCACTGAAGCTTCTTCCTCTATGCTATAGCTCATCGCATAGGCTGCCTGAAAATACATTCTTTAGCCCTCTACCTTCATGAATGGGCATAAAGGATTCATGAAACTTTAACCCCACAAAAACCAATAATAATTTTTGACTTACTGGCACTCTAGTACTCTTTGGCTTCTAAGAAAAAATTGAGAGAAAAAATGGTTCAGAATAAGACAGCAAGATTGAATACATTCCAGTTATCAGAAGCAAAAGCCATGAGGCCCCACTAATGCAAAAAAACTCCGAAGATGAAGAGAAATTTCTAACTTAGATATCTGTCACTGATATACCAAGGTAAGTATTTTGCAGAACTGAAAAAGAAAGTGTGTCAAAGACTGTTTATGAATCAATAAAAAGTCATTAAACAGTTCCTAGCACAAGAAAATTTTTCAATATAATGATTTCTTTTATTTTTATGCTGAGGGATTCTTTCCTTCTTGGATAAAGCACATTCTGTACAGTCCACCGAAGACTATGCTTCCCATATTTCCTTATCGAGTCACTGCCACCATCACAATATACATCTAGCTCGCTTTTGGAAACTGGGAATTGTCTGCTTGTATTTCAAATGGATGAGGAAGGATAAAATGCTTTGAACATGTCTCAGGCATGTTGGCCCACACTACTTCACCAAAAGAAGTCCTCCAAGTTCAAAACTGTCTGCCAAGGCTGCATACATGACATTTGCTATTTCAGTTCCTATGGGAGAGTGAAGATAAGATCCTTGTGGGTAAGGAATAATATTAGACAATCTCTAGCCAAATATTTCAGAGAATGCTTTAGCCTTTACTTTTTGGAAGCACTGAAAATGGCCCTGATCCAGTAAAGCTCTAAAGAACATAATTTAAGCGCTTTGCTAGATTAGAACTGTAGCATGCAATGGAAGAGAACACAAATATCTGACTATTACAAACACTGAAAAAGGGAGAACACAAGCACAGTTGAAGTTTAGTACTACAGTCAGTTTTTCCTATGGCAAATCCCATGTTTCTATGGATCTGCTCTCTTTCCCATATGAAAAATTAATGGTAAATTATCAGAGTATGGACTTAGTCTTTAACACAATTCCCTCTCTACAAATTTTCCTCATAATGCTTTTAGTGATATTTTGTGCTCAATCACATTTTACCTTACACATCTACACATACAACACTAGATAAAGTTCATCTGCAGATATGACACAGGTGATGAGTTGTAGATCAGGAATGCTGAAGCAACAGAGGCACCAGGATGAGCTCTGTGCAGAGCCAATTCAGGTCTGATTGAGTTCATTAGCTAAGGCTGCAGCCCAAACCAGGGCCAGATTCACATCTATACAAGTACTTTCATGTAGCACAGAATATGAATGCATATTTAAGAGCTTGCCCAATTATCTCTATGCTGTGCTCCCAGGAGAGCTAGGTAGCAAAGTCCAGATGGATTTGAGAGGCTTCGGGATGGAGTTAGGGCTATTAACCCCAGACTGAACTCAGTCTGGGCTTTGGTGGGGCACGGCACAAATTCAGCCCGGATGCAGGACTGTTGCTGAGCTCACTTCTGTGCACTGTGGTGCACAGCATGCAGGCTCTGTGCTCAGGCCGAATCAGTACCTCCCACTCAGCACCGTGCAGCATCAGGCCTCTGCCTGGACACCTGCTGCACTGGGCTCCTCAGCGCTCCTGATAGTAGGAACGCAGCGTAGACACACCCAAACAGGCATGGATCTGGTCCAGCAAGGCTTAATGCGTTGGTTCCATAGGGTAGGAATGCTGCTGGAATGTGTCCAGGCGCATACACAGTGCTAGGTGTTCAGAGTCACTCTGGCTCCTGAGGAACTGCTGCTCACACACCATTGCAACACAGCTCTCATGAGAGTTTCCACAGGGCTCCTCTCTCCGGCAGCACTGAGGCGAGTTTGCTGTGACTCCTTTGTAAAACACCCAGCTCTCCCAGCTGTCCTGAATCTAAGCGCAGCTCTCCAGGAAAACACATTATAGAAAGGTAAGATGTGAAGATGTAAAGGCCTGAACCTCAGACATAACAGCATCACAAGACTGATGCAAAAAGAACCCCCAAATCAGCGTAAGTTACGCCATGTAAATCAGAATGGAAATGCTATGATTGCATTATACAGAGACCATCTTTATAACAAGATGCCAGCATACCAGCCTGGCTTTTTCACATCTAAAGCATTTGGTTACAATGAGTTATAATTCGTTATAACAATGGTAATAAATTAAAAGCACAAAGGGGCAATTACAATCACATTAAAACATTCCGTAATTTTGGAAAATTAATGTTTCACTAAGCCTTCATTTTTACAGATAAATTGAATCAGAACTGTGCTGTTCCTACATTGTGCTAACTAGTATCAGTGTTAAGCTTTTTGGAACCATATGGAAAGCTATCAATTTTTTTCTTAAGTAGGATTCTCATCACTTTGTTTAATATCACTACAAATTACACAGGCTAATATTTACAGATGGTTTCCTGTAGGAACTGTGAATCAACAAACTGCAAGGCAATAGGTAGTAACTATTCATTCTCAAAGGAAGTAGTGTGAGCTACCTGCCAGAGGGCTGTGCAGAAAACCTGGGAAACTCTCTCACTTCTAATCCTTCATTTGACTCAGGGCCCCTTTGGGACTTTGGAAAGTCACACGGGGCAAATCTGCAGCAGTATCAAACTGCAGCATGAGAAGTTCCTGAATCACATTAAAAAAAAAAAAAAAGTATATATATATAAAATCACATTATTGGCTTTAAAAGTCACAAAATGTTTTAATGTTCCACTGTAGGTTTGTTTTATTTGTCTCCTGGTGCTTCTGCTGCAAGTTTTAGTCAACTCAGACTTCAAAAGTTTTCTGAGTGAACACAACGCATAGAAGCATATCTATGAGGTCAATAAAACAGGATATTTGCAGAATTTGACATCAGCCCTAGCTCTGCCACAGAGACATTGGTCATTTTAAGTTTTTCAGATGAGCTTAGAAAGACTACACCCTTTGAGCTTTCAAAACACTCTGTATCAAGATTTTAGTGTACTGGACCACAATACTGGGGTAAAAAATGTTTCACGCTTGGGCAGCTAGAGAGAAAACAATTTCCAGAAGTACTCAGCACATGGCAGTCCCGTACGCCGCTCCCATGCAATCCTTCTCCCTCCGTCTCAAAAAGAGTATCACACAATCAAAGACGTGCGGAGAGGAGCGACAGAACGAGAAGTCAGACCAGAAGTCCGCATGGGAGAGGTTATAGGAAACTATTTTCTTCAGCTGTGGGGGAAAAAGAGAAGCACCTAAGGAGAATACGGCAGAGATCAGCAAAAGCAGCAATTATATATATGTATACGTGAATGTGGAATTCTTTTAGACCACACAAGCTTGGGGGGCTCTCGTCTCCCAGCATTTCCCCATTGAGTAGGGCACGGGGGAAATACCTGCGGGGGTTGGGGGTGGTAAAGAGTTGCACGAGAAGGGGATGGGAAGCGCGGGGATGCGCAGCGGGGCGGGGACGCGCCGGGCGCGCTCCCGCGGACGGGCAGCTGGAAGTCATTGCCCGCGGATCGGCGTCCGCGTTGCCGCGGCGACCGCCCCGGCGGCGCCAGCTGGGCCGCAGTGTGAATGGGTGATGTCACGGGCCCGGCGCCGGCCAGTCTGGGCCGCCCGGGCCAAGGCAGCGGCCGGGAGGGGCTGAGGGAGCTGGAGGGTGGGAGCGGGAGGCAGCGGGAGCGCCGGGAATCGCCCCCGCCGCAGCCCGCACCCCGCTTCCACGCGTGGGGCGGGAGCGCTGCCCGCATCCGCGCCCGTGTTCCCCCCGCTTCCCCGAGCGCTGTCCCGGGCCGGCCCTGGGAAAGCGGCATTTCCAGCGCCCGCTCTCGTTCGGCTCCCGCTGGCCGTGGGGGCCGGGTGTTGCGCTCGGTCTTTGCCAGCTCCCCATTGTTTGAATGGAGATGTCTCTGTTTCCATCCTCAATTCATTTGCAGGCACTTTAGAAAAGTTCTTTCCTGCAGGAATGAGGGGCTTTTCACTCCGCTCCAGCAAAGGTTTACAATCCCTGCCAACGCTCACAAACTTACCACATTCAGCCTCGAAGTTTCCCACTGCTTTCAGCAGCAAGATTCCCACACTGCAGAATACCCGATTATATTGATAATTTGGCCAGTTTCAGTAAAATATCCTCTCAAATTCGCAATAGAAGTTTACTTCACGTGTGAAATTCTTCGTGACTTTCTTACTGCAGTTCTTCACGAGAGCATACATTCCTAATGGTGTGTCTTGGGCCCACAGTGGGGGGAAAATATGATTGTTCCTTAATGTAAGTTGTTTACATAGATCCACTCTTTACATTAGTCTCGGAGAGTTCAGGACAAAGACTTCTCAGCAAAAGCCAGCATAGCTCTTTTTGTGACTCAGTAGGAGATGCAGGTTGGGTTTAAACATAAATTTCTCTCCTTATAGATATTAAACTGTTGTAGAGTGCCGGGTTTTTCTCAGAGAATGAAATGGCCCCTCGACCATGAGTCTGAAACTACAGCTCCTTCGTATTTTACCTCATCTTCATCACACAGCACCTCTAGCTGTGGGCCTCAGAGCCTGCATGCATAGCAGCTCTTTCAGGCTGTGGAGAGGTGACATCAGGTACCCCTATCAGTGCAATCTTACAGCAACTCAAATTACAGCTTTGTGTTTTGCTTCGCTTGGCTTTCGCTGAGTAGCTCTTTGAGGCCAGGCAGGTGGGATGCTTGCGATGCTTTTCACTGAAATTCTGCTTATTTTAATTCTCCTGTTAATAAACTGGTTTGTGTGTTAAGTTCTAAGGGAACAAAAGGAGGTTGACTCCAAACCTTTAGGAATAATAACAACCTCTTGCAGCCATACAGAGGCCTCGAAAGGCAGCAGAAACTGCGGCTGAAATGTCACCCATCAGCTTGCAGACCCTTTATCTGGATCTTGTCGCAGCAAAGGCTTAGCCACCCGAAGGAACAAGAGTGGCGGCAGGAGAGGGGACACGTGGGGATCAGCAGCGTCTCCGCACAAGGACCGGGAGTGTGGGGAGCAGGGAGGATGGGGAGGGGAGCCATGCGTCCCACCAGCAGCTCAGTCCTCACAGTGGCAATGGATTTTTACACCGATTCAGGCAGCCCCGATTCGGTCTGCAGCAAGGTGAAAGCTAATCCCCTGCAAAAGTCTGCATGCAAAGGGACCTTGCAGTCAGTGTAACATATTAGGACCAATGGCTTCATTCATGGGTGTACAGCTGGGCATTGGGACGGGCAGGTACGAAGGACTCCTCGTGCAAACACTGGTTTATCAGAGGTTACTCAGTGCACACATGCTGCAGGATCAAACACTCGTCTTTAGTTTGCTGGACACCTTGAAAATTGGAGGCTACCAAGTAAGCCGAGTTCATGTAAATATGATTTTAGTGTGAGGTTCAAGTTAATTCTTTCTGATTTTAATTGCTTGATATGATGTTTAAATCTTAAATGACCAGTAACCTTTAAAATCTTGTTTTGGATTTTAACACTGAACGCTTTTGATGACTGCTTAAGGGAAATTAATCTGACAACAATCTCTGACAGTCAGCGGTCTCCATCAGGTAACTTTGCAGTAAAGGAAATAAATTCCAGCTGGTGGGGGAAGGGAGAGAGTGCCCTGAGAAACTCACTCCTCTGCTCCCATTGATCATCACCTGCGCTGGACTTCATACAGCAGTTTAATCCTATTCTCTCCCTCAAAGGTTTCAAGCCTCTGCAAGATCCTGACTGCTAGGGAACAAAGACTGGTATGTGGTTCCCTCAAAGGTCAGTCATTAACCTGCCCCAACAACAGTTTTAGGAAGATCAAGGCAGCGAAGAAAAACTAGGAAAAAGCACTTTCACTTTGGAATGAATTGTTCAAAATGCCCTTATGCATTGGGTTTTATTCCCTTTCAACTCCACAGTTTTTAGTTCCTGCACGTATTTATTTCTCATCAGGAATAATGGCAAGATTTGCTCTCCCAGAGATTTGACCTTAAGTTTATTTTAGCCCCAACACTATAGATCATTGTATCAATTATGAATGTACTCATGTGTACAGAGGAACTGGTAAGCCAGCTCAGTAATGCTACCTTGTTCTGGAGACTTACCCTTATAAATAAATTAGGGGCACATCTTTATGAAATACCAGAAAGAAAAGAAAAGAAAAGAAAAGAAAAGAAAAGAAAAGAAAAGAAAAGAAAAGAAAAGAAAAGAAATCTAAAAAGCCACATTTTTCTAAAGATAGAAGGACAGAAGCTAATATCAAAAATGGTTTCTCTGTGATTTGTATTTTCTGTGTCTGCATGTCTGTATGAGAGACAATATACTGGACTTGCAGTAGCCAGACTCTCAGTAAGACATTTATTTCCATAAGTTATTGATGACCCTTTACCTCACAAGTGACAGGCCAAAGTAGAGCCACGAGCAACTTCTGAGAGGTCATCAATAACAACTGAAAATAAACGTTTTATCCCGTCCCTGCCCATTGTGTGTCCTCTATGCAGTGCCAGTTAAGTTTTATCTGGCGTGGTTTTTTATGGGCTGTAACTACCTCAGCTCCTGTCTGAAGCAATGGAGGAAGGAGGCACACACACCCCCACACACACTCACACACACACCCACGCCCCCCCATTTGGTTGTTCACACACTTGGTGGAATACCTTTTGTGAGCTGCAGAGGTAAAAGCATGCATCTCTCAACACATGAGGATGAAACTGTACCCTAAAGAGTGAAAGAAGAGACTGCCACCTTACTAAAACATTAAACACCATAGAGAATCCTGATGCTGCAAGTGTAAGACAGTTCAGGAGAAAGAAGATACAGAGGGGACAAAAAAAAAGAAGCTGAGATGCAAGGTTGTAAATAAATCATACCTCATGCTATTACAAATACATAATATTCTATTAATGTATTTCTAATAATAATTCATACCATCCTGCAAGGAAGATTGATGTATTGTGTGTGTTAAGAAGTTCCTGGGGGCAAAAGAAAACTCTTTTTGTCTACACGGAGTGTCTTACTCCCAGTGGAAAAGACTGCAACGGACATGGGATACAATGCTGTCGGGACATAACATTTACTTCGAATAATAATAACCACTAACCACAATGTCTTTTAATTAAACATTTGTGCTTAAAATTTCCATTTTTCTTACTCTTTTGCATATGCATTTTCACATTTTACAAAATATTATTTTGACAGCACGTTCTCAGGCACTCAATGTTCAGCAACTATTTCAAGAGTCTGGTCTGAAGTAACCTAATGACTTTGCATCCAGTTGTGAAACTTCTGCTCACTTGAGCAGTCCCTATATCCATATCTTTACTCAGGCAAATAAGCTCATTAACTTCAAGAAAAACTTTCTATATAAGCAAGGATTTGTGCTGCTTTTCAAGTCAATTTCTCCATTGAGGTAAATTAAGAGATTTGCTTGAATAAAATTTTATCAGTTCTTTAAAGTGTTGAAAGAGCACGTTAGTGGAGTAAAAATTACCAAAATAAATGTCATTAACACTTCAAGATAAATATGTGGAAACATACTGGTATCGAGGACAACTTGAAATAGTTACTTAGCATAAGCTGTGTGATTACCCAAAATATTCTTATATATGCACATCATTTAGCTTAAAGAAAACAAAGTGAAACTATAAGAAATTTGCATGTTAAAGCATTTTTAACAGCAATTTTGAATATGTCTTTAAAATAATTTTGCTTAGTTTGTCCCCTGTACAAGAAGCAAAACCATGAAGAATTACTATACAATTACTCCAAAATGGAAAATAACATTCATTCCCATTTCTTCTAAGGGAACATTAGTAAGTCATAGAATATATTTAACTGTGAAGAATTGCACTTCATGGATCACTGTCCAATATTCTGCCTACATCCATCTTTCTTTTTCCTGCATCTCCAGTCATTTGCAGTCTGCAATATATATCTTGATTTAAATTCATGGTGCTACACAGTGGTTTTTGTTAGACAATCTTGTTGCCCTAATAAATATATAAGGTCACTTTAGCATATACTATTGCTGAAATTAAACTTGTGATGGGACCCTGCCTGCCTGTAAAGGAGACATTACCTGTCGATGGTTTTTTCAAGTTCTCTAAACATGAAATCGTGCAAGAGCAGTTTCTGTCAGCAAAAGCTGAGGTCTCTTGTTTCCTTAAGTGACAACTTTCTCAGAAGCCACACAGCCTATAAAGAATGATCACAGGAAACAACCTGGTACAAATTAATGCAGAATTCACCTTTTGAGCAGACTGCTTTTTCAAACACACTCAAGTACATAAGCAAATTAAACTGGTGCTATCATCCTATAAGTAATTTCCTGCTATTCTAGCATTTTTTCTGCAAGATGGTACAAAAGAATGAGGAAGAGCGTTTTGCTTCTGTTACTAAGGCCTTGATAGATCCTCACGTGTTATGGCAACAGAAACTCTATAGCGGGTAAATAAATAGATAATAAGATTACAAA
Organism: Illadopsis cleaveri; assembly: GCA_013399915.1. Lineage (NCBI taxonomy): Eukaryota > Metazoa > Chordata > Aves > Passeriformes > Timaliidae > Illadopsis > Illadopsis cleaveri. The sequence continues at coordinate 757,340 of VXBB01010837.1, forward strand.
GATTTCAGCAGGTATGAGAAGTACATGGTGTGGCTCATAAATAGCTGCAGTCAGGGGATTTGAAGATGCATTGAAAAGTTTTCTCTTCACAAACACAACCACCAGACTTGAATTTCTGGTTCTTTCTAAGTTCTGTTCCCAGTGGTGGCAACAATTTGACTTGAACCAAATCCAGCAAACACCGTTTTCTGTAGTGCATACATATTTGTCAGGCTGTCACAAGCATGAAACAAAATGCAGAACTGGAAATTAGTATTTGGCAAGCAGGTTATGTCTGAAAGTGACATTGGCCCATAAAAGTACTTTGAGAACCAACTGACTACAGTCAGAGAACACATCAATGCATTCACATCAACACAGAGGAAGCAAAGGTCTCTCCATCTACCTTGGATGTCCTTGCACTCTGGGAAAGGCTGTCTTCAAAGTCAGGGAAAAAGAGGTGATTTCTGCTTTTAATTTAAAACCTTTTCTTAAAAGACTAAAAAACACAAACCTCTGAAAATTTTGAAGAATTCCTTAAAACACTCATGGAGAACAAATAACAAACATGTTACTATTAGCTTTCAAAATGTAAAATATTGTATTGGTGCAAAATATTGCTATTGAGGGGTTTTTTGTGGCATGAACTTAGACTGCTTTTGTTGATGAAGCTCTTCAGGTCCCCTGAAAATAAATACCAGTGTCATCGGTATAATGATAACATATGCAGATGAGCATGTACACATCTAGATACTTATTTAATTTAGGTCGATTTGCTCATTGTCCCTGTAGGCTGCATTATTTGTGTGATTATAGACCTCTTGATGTAAACTCATAACAAACACAAAAATAGTATGAGGTGGTATCATAACATCAGTTTTCAGGCAGATTGAATAAGGATTTCTGTCTACAAACAAAGGGCATGACATTACACATAAATCTGATCTAAATCTACACAAAATAAAATTAAAGACTCTAAATTCAATCTGTTACTATGTAACTCAGTTTAATGGAGTGTTCCTCAGGAAGCTGCTCCAAATACTCCTAAATTATTTTCCCCTTCCCCAGAATAAGCATCTCGATTGCTTATATTTGGACCACACTGCAGAAGGTTGTCAACATGAGTTATCTTTCTTGCCACAAGCTTGCTTTAGTCAATGCAGAAATCTGACATTACCCGACAAACCCAGTGTTTCTGGTCACCTGAACAAAGCAACCTTCTTAAATGACATTAGCCTTCAGCTGACATACAGCCACCAGCAAATGCCAGGGCGCCTGTCAGTGACATACCAATGTTTTCTGCTGCTGCAGACTCTCAAAGGGACAAGATGGGTTTGAACATCTAATATTAATCCCACAACACAGCCATGCTGGAGACAGCACAACAAGAAACTCTTGTAGACATGAACCTCATCACTGTATTTTTTAGTTCCCTCCACTAACTGAGGTAAAATATTTCTTTATGCATTTATTTCCACATTTGTGCAAAAAAGAGTGTACGTGACCATCAAGCCGTGGAGAAGGGCTTTTTTTAATTCTGTTCTTCATCTCTCCCTAATGTCTGTTGTTATGTGATTTTCTTGTGGCACACAAACCTGAAGGGAAGAATAAAGTAGTGGGCAGGTGTATGCTCCAGTCATAAGAAGGGTACTCTAACCTGGGCAACTACACGAACATGCAAAAAAAAATTTCCCTTTTGTCTGTGAATAGCTACTGTGAGTAATCAACAACCATTTTTCTTTTTATTTTCTATTAAACTTCATGCAAAGGGGTACTGAGAAATTGAAAGTCTTGAGAATCTTTTAGGTTTTCTTATTGAGAAGAAATTTCTGTAATGAACACAATCAGAAAATGAGAAAAAAAATTGCATTTAGTAAAGTGTATGTGTTGTATTTAGATTCTGGGTTTGAGGAATATAAGGACAACAGTACTGAAGATGGCTCGTGTTATTTGGGGAAAAGGTCATGTTAAGCCAAGTTTTGGTGATCAAGAGCTTTGGTGATGAACTATCCCTGGTGAGGAGTGGTACCAGAAGACTGATGGATTTCAGTCCATTGGTACACTCTGCAGCGTGAGGGGACTTCTCTGCACTCCCTCAATGCCCAATGGATCTTCCCTGACCCATTTGGAGGATCCATGGGGTGTCGCTGCAAAGGAGCCTCAGTCTCACCTCCAATCTGTTGTCCAAAGAGACACACAGGCATGTAGGAATAACAATCCAGTAAAAGATTTACATAGTCTTTCCTCCATCTGACTCCCCCGCCCAATTTTTCATTTCATATCACTATCCCCTGTTGCCAAGAGGAGTTTATCTATGGTGTTTGATAAGGGAGCACTAAACACATTATACTGCTATTTTAAATGACATCACAACTAACTAGATATTTTAATTGAAGGTAAATAACCAACATTATTGCCTTTTGAATGATAGCAATAGTGGAGAGTAATGGCACCACTGAGGAATCAATTGCTATTTCCCTCATAAACCATAAACCATTCAGAGATTTATAATGCTTTTTTAATGATCAGCCCTTCTAGGTGTTCAGCAGCTCCTCCAAGATCCTGAGTTTCTGGCTGCTTGCTGAAGTCAACAGGAATGGGGAGCAGGGGGTCTCAGTATCATGTATCTATATATATGCCCACCAGGATGAAACTTCTCATGCCAGTTATCAGCCTTCAGCAAAGGAAGGCTTGGGATTTTATTGCACTGCTCTGACACCATGTTCCCCAAGCTCAAAAACAAGGACATTTGACTCAACCACTGTTTCATAACCTGCTTAAGAATAAAAATGCATTGAGCATTTGTGTGCATTTCATGCCCTCTTAAGGTAGGTATAGCAAGTAACCTTGTGTAAGTAACCATGTTGACTGCTTGCTTCCCTCTGCATACCTGAATGTGTTCCCTTCAAATTTTATCTGTCCAGAGACTATTTTAACTAATGTGGAACGGTTGGTTCAATGGCATCATATCATGCACAAACATCTGTGGATCCGGAGTGCTGTCAGAGGAAATGTCACACATTCTGTGCTTGGAAGGATTGTCCTGCTTCCCTGGTGCCATGACTCAAGAGACAGCATCAATGCCTCAGGTTTATTTTTTCACCTGGAGTCAATGGCATTTCATATACTCAGACCTATGCTGACAAACTCAGAATACATTACTCATTCTCGTTAAATTTAATGGGATTATCCTCATGACACAGGGCATACAAGGCCAGTCATTACATTTTCATTTCCAACTTGTTTTACTTTGGGTTTGAATCAAAAGTGATTTTTCTAATCTTCAGAGAACACCTATGATGTGATCTGAACTCACTGATTCTCTTTTAATAGACCAAACTGGTCCAGTCAAGCATTATCAAGGATCTTGTGGTAATATTGCAAGAGTTTCTCACAATGGAAATGAATCTTGACTCTGGATGTGGGAAGAGAGCACAGAAAAACCCAGCCAAGACAGGTAAACTCCTACAGCCAGCCAGAAAGGGATGAGATGTTTAAAGATGCACAGAATTTATTTAAAAATCCAAACTTGGTCTGGTGAAAAACAGAAGTGTTAATCCCTATATACTCACGTCATGAAAAATATTGCTATTAATAGGAAAAAAACATGAACAATAGCCACTGTCCCTCTTTCTTGTGTACAAGCCTCTTTAGGGATGAAGAATTTTACTATGCCCACCTAGATGAATAACATTCTGGGTTTTCCAACTCAGTTCTAAAGCAATTTACTGAGCACATCCACCCTAAATTTTGAAAAAAAGCAGCCAACCTAACCTGGTCCCACTTAAGTCAATGACAAAACCACCACTGACTTCAAGGAGGGCAAAAGCAGACCTGTTGTTGACAGAGAATTGGTGCGTATTGTTCAGCCGAGCATGTCGGACTAGCATGTATCAGCTTCATGAGTATCAAAAGGAGTTACTAGAGGAAAACCCTGAATATTTATACAGTGGTTGAAGGGGAGGGCTGTTTTCCCCTCTCCCACAAATCTCCACTGTGATACATCAGCTACACGAATGCACATAATCTTCTCTCAACTTGAACGCTTGCAGACCCTCAGATTTTCCTTTGTACCCTCTGCAGTGTAGCCTGATGGAAAAAGAGGTGTGGGGCATTTCATGGTTCTTCACAAGTTTATAGAAATATTGAGTCATCTTCAAGAACCAGTGTGGTCTCAGTGGATTTGCTGCTCCAGGGTGTGTGTATGTGTGTATTTGTGTGCATTTGTTGTGCATTATGCATGTACAGAAATAATCTGTCCAAATGATCTTGGGAGGACTAGTGGAGAACCAGTTACATATTGGGGTTTCCCAGAGATTTCCAGTGAGATCAGAGGAGCTCCCAGAGGGGATTCAGTACAAACAGAACAGCCCAGTATTACAGTGTATCTAGTTTCATGCAGATTTTAATTAAATGGCACCAGCAAGATTTGAGCCTGCATTTTCACCATAATTTACAATTTCATTTTTTTTTTTCTACACAGCACATGGAATCTGTCTGTATTGCCAGGACTCCAGAAAACAGACGAAGTAACCCAAATATATGCTTTAAGGCCTGTGCCTGCAAGGAACTTCACTGAATAAAACCAATGACTACAACAGAATTGGGATCATCCAACCCATATTTAATGGAAATACACCTTCCCCTCACATCCTCATGATGTAACATACAAATCTAGACCTCAGTCTAGATTTACACTTCAAAGATTTACACTGCACACTTGGATTTTGAGCTGAGAGGAGCCTAACTGCCATGGATGGCAGTGGCAATGTGGGACAAAATAAGGAAAACAAGAGTGTGGGTATTGCTAAGGAGAGCCTCAAAACATGTGTCTTTAAGAGGTGAGAGAGAATGCAAGTGTGCTTCATTATACGCTTCAGATGATCCAGCCTCACCCCTCATTCAAGTTCTGGGTTTGACAGCTTCCCACTGTATCCTTTATATATCACCCGTTGTGACTAAGCTTGGAGGGGACATGTAATCATTAATCACCATTATGGATTTCTTCCCTTCTCTTGAGTTTGATTTACAAGCTTAGGGGCAGATCCTGCAGCCTTTACTCCTTCCTTCAGCCCTTTGCCCAAGCAATCAGCCCTACTTCACTCACAGACAGCTTGCAGTGCAGCAGCATCCGTAGGATCGGGCGCCAAGTTTTTTACACTGGCGTCCCATTCAAATACTCAGTGGCTCTTAATCCTTAGCAAGAATTAACAGGAAGTTTCAACACTGCATTATTAAATTAAAAGGTTACAATCTGCCACAAGATGACTTAAGCAGGACTCAGGAGTATGTGTCTGTTAATTTTAATGCTCTGTCTCAAAGTACAGAACTCTGGACATTTCCAGCATCATATTTAAAACATGGTACATCTACTAATACGTGATCTGGTGCATTAATGGACCAAATTAAGTTACAGGTATGAATTTTACATAAAACGGATTAATATTATATGTCATGGAGGAATTTTAAATACTCCATCTCCATGCATTTTTAATAGTTATGTGCTCTAATTTAATGTTCCTTGGCATTGCTTTGCTTGAAGTCCCTAAACCCTCCTCCTTCCTTCTCCCCCACACTCCTCAAGTTTTGCTTGGGATTTTCCCTGCCTGTAAACCAGCGTCCCCAAGTCCCTCAAAAAATGTGTAAAGCCGGTACGAGTCTCCTACACCGAGAGGATAAAAATGCGCTTCACGACCCGAGGAGATGCCAACCCTCCCGGGAAAGGGAATGGGGGGGATGGGAGGGCGGGTGCTGCCGCCTTGGTCCGGGNGGTGCCGCTGTTGTCGCGCGGCTCTGCGAGCGCCTCTCGCTACATCCCCGCGGCGGCCGCCGTTAACGCCATCGAGGCGCTGCGGCCGCGCTCCGCTCCCGTTGCGGGCGGTGCGTGCGCGACTTCCCGAGGTCGCAGCGGCAGCAGCAGGCGGCGGTGGTGGAGAGGGAGGTTTTCCTCCCTCCTTGCGGCACCATGAAAGCCGTGAGCCCCGTCCGGCACCCCAGTCGCAAGGCGCAGCCCGGCGTGGCGGGCGGCGGCGGGGGGCACCCGGCCCTGCGGTGCCTGGCCGAGCACAGCGGCTGCAAGGGGGGCCCGCCGTCGGGCGAGGAGCCGGCGGCGCTGTGCCTGCAGTGCGATATGAATGACTGTTACAGCCGACTGAGGAAGCTGGTGCCCACCATCCCGCCCAACAAGAGGGTCAGCAAAGTGGAGATCCTGCAGCACGTCATCGACTATATCCTCGACCTGCAGCTGGCTCTGGAGACGCACCCAGCACTACTCCGGCAGCAGCAGCAGCCGCCGCCCGCTCTGCACCCAGGCAGCTGTCCCGCGGGCACCCCCAGGACCCCGTTGACTGCCCTTAACACCGACCCGGTAAGAGGTGCGTGACACACGAGCGCGGGGAGCGGGGTGCGAAGCAGAGCGGCGTGGCGCGATGGTCAGCGCCGGCCGCCGTGGGAGCGCCCCGGTGACGTGCCGCCACTCTCGACCCCGTGCCTCTGCCGGGAAGCCGTAGCTCCCGAAGGGGACGGGGCGGACGGGCGCAGGAACGCCTCGGCGGTGCGCAGTGGGTGCCCGCATCCCCTCTGTGCGGGCAGGCAGCCGCACGGTGTGTACCGTGTAATTACAGCCTCTCGAGGGAGTACCTGTAGCCGGCGTGTTTGCACACACGGGAACAGGCGCGCTGTTCCTGCGCTTCCCAGCCTGCGCGCATTGTAGCGAATGTGAGGGGCTGTGGGGGCTGTGCACATGGAACAGAGCGTGCTTTGGAGGGGCGGGAATCGGAGAGAGACTCCCTTGTACGGGACCCCCGGTGGCAGCCCGGCGGCGCGGGAAGCGTTGTGCCCCGGCACCCTGCGCCCCTGGGCTTGCCGCAGCGCTGCGGTGACCCCCTCGGCTCTGTCCCCCTGGGGGCTTCCCTGAGCGCTCCCGACGGGGCTGTGGTAGTGCCTGGGCGCGTGGAGGAGGAGGGGGTCTGGGCAGTGGCGGAGGTGGGGAGGGGGCGGTCTCCATGTCGATTCTCCCCAGTTGTTAATTTGCCGTGTTTGGTTGCTGCGCA
>VXBB01010837.1:770937-817558 GCA_013399915.1 Illadopsis cleaveri
AAAAAAAAGGTGGTGCTGTCCAAGCAATTAATTCTCTTTCCAAGTGCTTAAAATTCAGCATGTCCCTTCAGTTCCAAAGGTGCTAGATCTTCAAAACCAGCAAGCTGCTCACAGTCAGCTGGGAAACCCCAAGTTATTTTGGAGCACATAAAAACATTCAGTGCTGATAAATACTCACACTGTGTTTTGCATCTTCATAATTTGGGATTCCATTTACTTGACATATGCAATAAATAAAGCAATAAATAAAATATGCTCCCTGCCTCAAGGACGTTTCTCTGTGTAAGCTGCAGCCCAGTATACAAACTCCTTCCAAACCAGCTGGTGCTACACATCTACCACACTTCCCTATTCTAATTCAGGGACACCTTCATAAGAAGGTGACTATGAACAATGCTCTTTAAACCATGATGGAAGCAGATGTGGAAAAGGATTCTAATAAGAATATAAAGCAGTAAAAATAAAGCATTGCTTTAGCTGGAAAATGGGAAAAAAATTTCATTAGCCCTTTTTGGTAAAAAATGTTTTTACCTAAAGCATTGGAAACTCCAGTGACTCAGCTCTTGGATCAAATGCCCACCAAAGTCTTTCCATCACCTTCAGCAGATGTCAAATGGCGAATTCACATGAATGAATGGGTACATTTAGGTCTCTGTAGTGCACTGCTTTGCATGGACAAAATCCCATTATGCATCCTCCAGGCCTCAATTAGGAGGTAGATTTTGCCATTTTTTGCCAATTTCCCCTAGACCTACCCTGTTGTCACTGGTATAAGAGTATAAGAAGTTGGGCGTAGACTGCAACCAAGCAGAACAGCACCAGGACCCACAGCTTTTAACTTTCCCCTATTCTAAAACCATGACAGCTCTCTATGCAAAGACTCACATGTGACTCAATAGCAGCAGCAGCTCCATCAGGGCGCAACGGTGAAGGAAATTAATTGTGAGGCCCAGCCTGTCCCTGGCTTGGCCTTGGACTCAGTCTCATGTTAATCACAGAATTATAGAACGGTTTGAGTTGGAAGGGACCTTAAAGAGCATCTACTTCCAACCCCTCTGACACAGGCAGGGACGCTAAACCAGGTTGCCCAAAGCCCCATCTGACCTGGATCTGAAATACTTTGAAAGTTACAAAATTCTCTTTTCCACTGTCAGATGGGTTTTGAGTTGCATTTTGCCCATGAGTTTGCCCTTGAGTTAGTTTAGTGGGCAGGGTCAGATGCTCACTGCCATGAATTGCTGGGGAAGCTTGCATCGTATTTGGCTTGTATGCTGAATATAAACAGAACTATCTGTCTGTATTTGCTTGGATTCATTGAAATATTAAAACAAATGCTTGTGTCTGTGTTGCAGGGCAAGGTCTTCTTTATTTTGCTGGAGCAATAGCCATATTGAAACAAACTGTATTTTGTTTTCTTTCAGACAGGTGTGATGGCACACCTGCGGAGCTCAGGCTTGAATAGCAACTCGTAACCTTTTGTGGGTAAGGTGGGGGGCAAATCCTGCTTAACAAGGATGTCAAACTGATCTTTGTTCCCTTCTCCCAACCAAGTATCTGTGGCAACAAACTGGAGACAGGTAAACAATCAGCTTCTGCTACCGCAAGCTTTCCATTTACAGTTCACCAGGAGCTCTTATTATATGAAAGGAAAGGGTGGATGTGGTGTCAACACAAGGTAATAGTAATATTATTTGAACAGGTGTGTGGGGTGTTGCTAAAGTGAGAGGACGGGCGAGCTGTAGGGAGCAGTTAGTACAGGGCTGTGCATGTAATAACCAGAGCTCACCCGCGTGTATTATCATAACAATCATGTGTGGCGATGGGTTTCACAATAAGCTGGTCTGATTTACTTGGTGCATTAAACTAGTTTTGTTGTTTCTCACTTCCTAACTCCCTGCTGGAAAAGAGCCGGAAAAAATATGCACACTAAAAATTTGGTGAGCAGACCCACCGTGCACGCAGCTACAGATAGATAACCCACCAGGCCACGATTATCCCCCAGACTCCGCTCCTCCACAGGCAACTTTGCTGCTGATTTACGTCTTGGAGAGAGAGAAAGCAGATTAAGCATCTCAGGACTGCATTACAAAGGGATGGCAGGTTTGCGGCAAGTGTTAAGGCACCGTGGAATTGGGAGAGTCGAGTACCTCAGCCGTTTTGTCTATACATCTATTCTCTGTAATGCAGTTAATTTTAATAATGTATTTCCAGTCTGTGATGTGTGTTAAATTGATATGTATCTGTGATTCGAATGTATATTCATCTCTGTGTGTATAGAGTTAGATGAATATCCTTTCAGCAAGAAAACTGTGTGCCACAGTAGAGAATGGAAACAGTAAAAATAATCTTTTAGATTCTGCTTTTAAGGAGATGACTGGAATCACATTAAAAAGGATTAATGTGGTAGGTACATACCTTGCTGAAATTTGCATGCTTCCATTGTGGGAAAGTGGGAAACAAAGGGAAAAATCATACCCTGATGTGCTCTCCAAGTAGAGCTATATGCTGTGATTCACTGAAGACAGCCATGGAGGTTACAAAACAGAAATTAAGAGACAATATAAATTACGTGAGGGTGTTCTAGACAATTGGGCAACTCGTTGGTCTGCTTACAGTGCTGCTCGTAGCTTAACATCAAATCTGATGAAAAAGTGGCAAATTTTAAGCAAGGAAATTTTTCACTCTCTCCTCTCCTTAAGCCATACTTTGTTTAGAAATATCTTAATGCGTATCCCGAGCATTCTAATAAGAAACTATTGCATGCCACTGGTTTGTGCAAACAGTAGTTGTATTATTACAGGGGATGAATTAATCTTCCAGGCGTCCATTTGTGTTACTCAGATCAGGCAGGGTTTATTTGCAAAGGGCTGACCCTGCTTCCTGGCAGGTTCGCCGGGAGGTGCCGTGCCAGATTCCCTCCAGTGGATTGCAAGAGGGTTCAGCTGGCACATCCCGGGGACCGCGGGGACAGTCACATGGCAGGGGCTGCCGCCCGAGGGAACGCGGGGCCAGTGACTGTGACGGCAGCGGCACCACGTCCTGGCTTCGACAGGCTTCTCCAGGGATTCTTTAGTGGGTATTGAAGGCTGGTAGGAAACAAGTATTCTCAAGCTTGGGTCTGCATTCTTCTGGTAATGCAGATTTAGCCCAAGGTCACACAAGGAACCTTTATTTCAAGCAGCTTGCTGCGTCTTAAGGAGAATTGCTACAGCATTTCCCTTTGTACACATTTCATTAAATAAATGCTTAATAGCAGGCTGGCTGTCATCTTAGGGCAAATATTTTAGAAATCCCTTGTTAGTCACATCAGGTGTGCTTCTTCAATATTGCAACATCTGTTATTTGTTAGATGCAAACAGAGAATGAAAATGTGTATTTGCCTTGTCCTGGGCTCTTCAAGTAATTCAGGCAACCTGGCTGAATGTGCTGGAGACAGTGCTGACAGTACAGTTATTTCAGGAGGGTAAAATTGCACCAAAACTTGAATAGGGGGTAAACTAAAAAGTGTTGTATTACGCTTGGGTGCCCTCTAGTTCTTTTACAATCCAATGTGTACTTTAAATATACCTTGATCCTTGGAATTTCCTTGCAGAAGTCAATGCTGTGCTGCTGTTCCAGCAGAGCAAACACTGGATGGGCTCTTCACAAACAGTGGGTAAGTCACAGTCTGCTGAAAGGAGCATACTCTTGATCACAGGGGTCTGGGTTTCTGCAATAAAAAAAGCATTTTCATCTTTGCAGGCATGATTATTTCACACTAGAAGACACATATTCCGGGGCTGCATCACAAAAGTCTGATTTTTTGCTTTGGATTCGTTTTGCCAGTTTTTAAGCAAATACCAGCTTGGTAGTGTTTTAGGCATAGTTTGAAGAATTTAATTGAATAGGGACTTTAATGAGAGGGCAGTGGATTCTTAATTACCTCAGGCACAGTTTAGCACTTCATTCATGTATGGTATTTATCTGGGGTGCATCAGTCTGTTATGAGTTGGCTATTGCAGTGCAAAAGTTGGTGGCAAAGTCATTGTGGTGTGCTGCAGAAACAACATTACAGCTGCACAGCAGGCTATGCAAGAATTCCTTGAACATAGATGGGATTTATTCATTAACATCATCAATCAATTAAGAGCTTGTTTAGATTTTGGTTTGGTATACATATATATATATGTGCATATATATATATATACTCCAAAGAATATCGCATGTCTTCCATCAAATTAAATTTTTTCAGAATGCTCGTCTATTTTGTGACTGACGATTTTCACTAGCTGACATTCTTTTACACACTTGGGAGTCGTCCCCTTCCTTTGGATCAGCCTAAGGAAAATGCTGCCCTCTCTTGAATTTGAGGACGCAGTGCACCTCCTGGCAGAGCCTGCCCGGGGAGCGGGAAGCAGCGCATTCCTGAAAGATGGTAGTGACTTCTGCCGGGCTGATGAGTGTTGAGAAAGGCAGCGCTGTATTTTAAACTAGTAACCAGGGTTAAGAGAGTTGTTCTGAAAGGTGTAAATTCCCTAAAATATAAATTCTGTCTCTTCTGAAAAAAATTGGAAAACAAGCAAGTATGCTTTGTTCCATTATGGAAATACCTTCGCCAGGAAAATGTCATTGTCTCCCTTGCCTGCACAGAGAGGAGGCCAAGTCCTGAAATTCTTTGGACTACTTTTACTCAGATTTAAGTTATTTCTTTGACTGTTTCAGTTGTGAGTTTTGCTGAATGCCCATCTAGATCTTGCAATCAAAGGGAAACTTTTTTTCTGCTAGGCCTTCTCTGAAGGAGGGAAGACGTGACTGGCTGTCACTGGTCCTCTGCACCAGAAAAGAAATACTTGGGGTCTCTCTAGTATATGACAACCCCCAAAGCTTTCCCATTGGTATGAAACCACTGATGTCTTGCTTGAAGAAACAAACGTGTCACTGCCTTCAACAGCTTAGTCAGAAGATGAGTCTCCAGCTGGAGGGAGAATGGTCTTTCTCCAGCTGTTTCTCTTCTTCTCTGACAAGCATGGATAGAGTGTACTTTTTTTGCATCTTCCTTCAAGGAGGGAATATAAAGGAGACCTTGTGGGAAAAGCTATTCTGGAGTAGCTTCTGCCTCCATTTCTTCAATTGGGGCATAAAAACAAACAAACAAAAAGCTCTCCCCTTCTCCCATAGACATGCCTGCTTGTAGAAAGATGTGTACTTTTCTACTAGAGGCAAGGGGTGAAAAGGACCATTACATGATGTGTAGGAGGGATTGCCTAGAAAGTAGTCCTACAGCAAGCTAGCATCCATAGGAGGGAGGACATGCAAGTTTTGGTTTGTAATAACTCAGAATATGCCAGTGCACACATGAGGACCAAGTTTTCCTGGACATCAGATACTGCATGACAGGAAGGTGAAGCAGGGCATGCATTGTGGAAGACAAGGAGAAAAACACACATGCACATCTGAACCCATAGTCTTTTTCTTTATTGTTGTTATTTAAAAGGTTTTTCTGAACAAACAGCTCCCCACCCAGCCCTCCTACAGTTCTCAGAAGCTAAAAGACAGGTAGGCAGCAAGGAGCAGCATGCAGGGAAAATGACTGGCTAACAATAGCTCTGAATATTGTTAGTTACATGATTTATGCAAAAGGACATGCTTCTTAATATTTATCTCACTTTTCTGCACCTACAGTTATCTTTTTTTTACACAAATGTGAGGGTGATTAATCCCAAATGCAATCTGAAAAAGGATAAACAGAAGGAGACTGGGCATGTATATGTCACTTGCACTGTATACTACCTCATCTGTATTAAATATGAGACAAAGTAATAAAAATAAACTATACAGTATTGTGGCAGTTTCAACTCAGGCAGTAACAAAATATTGCCACATTTTTTCTTACAAATCTGGCTGTGTGGTGGCTGGAAAGAACCCTAAAGCATATAAAGCTCTTATCTTCATACATTTCCCTAAAGAATAATAGATCAGTCGGTGCTCTGATGCTGTTTTAATAATGTACAATTTACAATTCATTTGGTTACCAAGCACTCACAGTATAATTAATTTCACAGACCCTTTCTACACATTGGCATGGTTTATGACAGTACAGAGGGTAAATGGGAAAACTCTGTTCCCCCTGCCGTCACAGGAGAGTGCCTGGATGATGTGTCACCTGGCTGCTCCCACAGCAGTCCTGCCTTTGTAGGAGTGACAGGGCTTGATTTCCCCTTTCCTTCTGCCCCAGCTCCCACTTGCCTTTCTCATCTCCCTATGTGACCATCTCCATGGAGGATGTTGGATGCCTTGGGGATGAGCCAGGCTCATCCTGCAGCTCCCCAGTGGCATTGAGCCACACCTGCCCTGTCCCTTTGAGTCGCAGCAGGCCCTGAGATCTGCTGCACGCGCTGGAGCAAAAGCTAAGGTGAGCCAACGGGAAGACTCAAGGACAAAAGGCAGGTGACAAGCCTTCAGTCTCACAGCAGTGCCTCCCTTCACCCTTGCAGCTGGGGATAGGAGAACCTGTCAGGAATACAGGTATTGCTTCAGACAGGAGTGATTGCCCATCCGAACTGTCAGTGCACGAGCCCAAGCCTAATATCATTTAACAGAATCAAGACACAAAAAAAGGAGGGAAAGGCTCCAGAAGCAGGCAGAACACATATTGTTGGGGGGTTTATTTCCACAGTCCTGTTATTTTTCCCTTTATGGGGAATCTACAATTGCCTGAGAGACTTAAATAATGGACTCTCTCTGCAATGAATGGAGCTGCTGTTCTGTGATGTCTTGCGCATCAAAGCAATTTTTTTGAATCTGCATTAACCTCTTTGATAAAGACAACACTGTGAGGAATTCAGCAACTACAGAGAACCTGCGGGTCTGCACATCCACCCGGAGCTTGCTTTGACAGCGGTGTATGAATTGCTATTGAAGTGATGGTTTTGTTTCCATTATCAAATAAACAGGGGTTTCCTTTTCTGAATTTCCCAAACATTATTTTCTTGTTTGAAGTTCTTGATTCCTATACATGCACAGTATATGTATACACATACATGGATACTCACATATATGTGTAAATATACATATATAGACACATATATATACAGTTCTGTTTTTATTTATATATATATATATATATATATGCCTGAGGATAGAGGTCACAGTTTGTGAAGGCTGAGCACACAGTCCTGGGTATAAACACACAAGAACTCACATCGAAGTGCAGCTTAAAGCTAGGCTTACTGATTTTCTACAACTACAGTTGCAGATTCTCTCTTTTTCTTAGATGTTCAAAAATTGGTTTCTTCCAGGGACTGAAGAGCATTGTAAGCCACAGCCCTAAATGTTTGATTAACCCCTTTGGGACCTGTGTGGTTTTCACAAGACATTAACTGTAAGAGGTATATCTCTTGCGCTGTGGCTACAGCTGGCTACTCAATCCTAATGATTTGGTTTCCCAATCCCTTACTTGAACAAAAATATGGCAAAAGAGGCAAAGACCATGGGATACTGCTTTCACATCTTTTTTCCATATGGGATTTGGCAGCCAATTTGCCAACACATTGATGACCTGCTGCTCTTATTTTTTACATCTATAGAAACTTGACCCTTCTGTGAATCATGGCATGTCTATAAACTAAGTGAAACCAAAAGAGGTTATTAAGGACATCATGTACATAGGTAATAAAACACCAACAAGTATTATTATCATCATCAATTACTCTTATTCACAATATAATCACAATTTAAAGCTTATGTGGTTAATATATCGCAAGGTTCACTTCAAAACAGAGCTCAGAATCTCTCCCCTGCAGTCAAATGTACAGAGGTTTCAAAGCAGTGTTTGTGTGACATGAGAGGGCTGATGGAGTCCTATCCCCTCAGGAGAGTCCTATCCCCTCCTATCCTTTCTGCCTGAGAGAAAGCACACAGGAAAACCTGATGCACTCCTAAGATGTGAGAAGTAGCAAACCTGAAATACTTTGCTTTTAACCTTTGAATATCAAAGAGTTAAAATCTAGCCTTCAATCCAGGTGAATTTTTTCAAGCCTATGGTTTTGGAATGGATGAATGTCTGTGCAATTATCTATTATCTGCCTTTTTATCTGTTTAATTTCTCTCCCATACCATATGCCTCTTTGCATAATTTCTTTTTTTCGGTTCAAAAATATTTTGTTTTGACTTGATGTTGCTCAAGAAATGAACACAACTGTGTTCATAAAATTCCTGCAAGCACCAACCTGGTTGCAAGGCAAAATTCTCTTCTTTGAATTTCCAGGTCTGTATCTATCAAAGAGAAGGGAAAAAAAAAAAAAAAAAAAAAAAAAGCATAGCTTTGCTAGGAAGTGCTACTTGCTTTTTTTCAGCATTTTTTTCAGTACTAAAATCAAAGAAAAAATTCTCAGACATGAAAGTAAAATTGACAATGTTTAATTCCACAATGGCTTAACTGAAGTTATAGCATTCAGAAATTATAGCATTTATGAGAAATACACAGAAAGATATTTTAAAGTTAGATCACCTATTTCCTTTGGAAAAAAATAATCTGGCAATCAAATCTAAACAACAACTAAATCAATTATCTTTCTTTTATTACCACTTGGTGAAGAAGGAGTCTTTTCTTGCTTCTTAGTCCATACTAAATATGAGTTGGAACCAAGACAGCCTTTGCAGTGGAAAGAAAGCCAGGGGGCCAGGCTGGTGTCTGCGTCATCAGTGTCACAGTTAGTCCTGTTGTGCACCTTCCCTCCAATTCCCTCTTTCTGAACCGACAGGGGCCCCTGACACTAGAAGGTTAGACGCACTTTGATGAAGAGGACAGCTGGCACAAGATGGCCCCAATCCATTCTCCTAATCCCCCTTTCCTCTCAAAATGCCTGTTGGGAATGGTGCCTGGCAAGTGTTAACTGTGAGCTGGGTCCAGGGATGGCTGGAGAGAGTCATACTTGACCCAAGTCAACACCATGCCAAGGACTGCTGTAACAATTTAACAATCCGGAAAATTGAGCTCCAGCACCTGGGGACGTTCCCTGGCACTATTTCCTTGACTATCTGCACGTGGCCAAAGAGAGCAAACTGATTGATAAATACCAACATGATGGTGCAGGGCTGAAATGCGTGACAGCAGCTTCCCACATGCTGGCCCAAACATTTATGCTGAAGTTTTGCAAATCAACTAAGAAATGTAGCAATTGCTTTTAAAAGAGAGCCTAAAATTTGCCAAAAAGGGAGTCAAATCCCCAAGCTGAAGGCAAGATAACACTTAAGTGGCTTATTCATGAAAAGCCACCACTTGACTTTCCTCAACAAACTTGCCAATGTGAAGCTTCATGGAAGGAATGCAAAACAGCTAGGCGAAGCTCAAAGAAGAAAAATATTTTCAGTCAAGGACAAAATAATCAAATCATCTCGAGCAGTGACACACCAGCTTACTGAGCTTTGATTTTACCAGCATAACTACCTGGCGCTTTGTGTGATCAAGGTGCCCACAGCTGTAATCTAATGTGATCTGGAGCTTATTCACTGATCACAGCTGTGTAATTTCAGGTAGCATGCTTCCCTTGTTTAGTTTTGTTTAACATTGTTAAATATATAGTCAGACCATCTGCACAGTATTTTTTTAAATTGGAAATTACAACCATAACTTCCTTTTTATATATCAATAAACTAAATAGCAAAATTTCAAAGGGATCCTTCTCTACCAAACAGTGAAGCAGAATGTTTGTCCCATGCCACACCATTGCCTAATTGCACGCTAATTGGACAAACGTGATTAAATATTTCAAGATCTTTACTAATTGCCTCTATTTTAGCTTTAAAATTTGCTTGCCACCAACAAATTTAATGACACTGGTGTCTAGTCATCAGCAAAAAGCCCAAGAGTTGCTCTTTAAAATGTACCTAGTCAGAATATTTACTGATTGTGCATTGTTGTTTCCAATGTAGCTTAATTAGAAATCCAATCAGTTCTCCAAGTCTAATTATACTTGATTTGTAGATTCAGACTATGATACATAATGAAGCTAAGCAGCTAACAGTAAACGTGCTTGAAATGTAACAATAAGAGAAATATTTTTAATGCATGCCTTGTTATCATTTTAGAAACTCGGAGTAATATATGAGATCAAACACAAAGGGAAATACGGAGATTTATGACTCAATAGATTTTAAAAAAGCCCATGTTTTATCCTGCAGCAATATAACTGGCGTATGTTTAGTGTTTAAAAATATTTCCTTTGTTTGTTTACTTATTTGTTTGAACAAGATAGCAACATATATTTTGTGGATACATTGATGGCTTACTTGGTTGCATTTATCTTGCATTCCATTATTCTTGCCCTATATTTTAAATGTCATTATGAATCAGAAACTGGGAGCTGGGTTAGAGATGGTTACTAAGGCAGCAGTTCCCTTTAGCTGAGGCCCTACATTTTCAATGCACCCTTAATTTACTCTTCTCTCTGAGAATATCCTTTAGGGGCCAAGGGCCAGATGTTTCTTTTTATTCCATGCTGTGCAGGGAAACACATCTGCTCTGCTATTATTTTTTACCTCAGTCCCACTGTCTGAACATTGCAGCTGCAGCCTTACACCCGTGTTGTAGGATCAAACTAATAGTGTGTCACTTTTGGTATTGCCTACAATGTCCTTTTATTAGTATTCTTGTGTAGTAGCAAACATTTTGATCATGCTTAAGTACTGAGCAGCCTGTTTTCTGAAGAACAGGCAAAACTTGGAGGAAGAAGGGGAAGAGAAAGGAAGTCCATGAGCAAGTCACACCAAGACCCCTGGTTGCTTCCTTCTGTTTCCCATAGAGGAATCCACAAGCAGCCATGCTTTTCTGTTTAGAAAACTATAGAGTTACCCACAGACCTTTCAGAAATCAGCCTGTTTCATTGTTACATCCCTAGCTTGGAGGCTTTTGATGACATCTTCTTCAGATTTTTTGGGAACCACTTGTTGCTCCTAAAGGGTTCACTGAAGGATACCCTTTCTTTGCTAGAAATTTTGGGGGATGTACAGATTAGAAACAGTTAAAAACCGCATAGGTTATCTCATATGGGAAAAAAAAAAAAAAAAAAAAAAAGAAAAGAAAAGAAAAAGAAAAAGAAAAAAGAAAAAGAAAAAGAAAAAGAAAAAGAAAAAGAAAAAGAAAAAGAAAAAGAAAAAGAAAAAGGAAAAAAAAAATCAAAACACCACCTTTAAACCTATGACAGAAAGCATTATGATCCCAGAATCCATGTGAGGAGAGGAGAAGCAAGATAGGTAGCAGCTCCTTCAAGCAGCATTGGAAGCAAGGCTGCAGTAGAAGGAACTTGAGTCTCACTCACCCTTTCCTCTTTAGAGGAAAGCCCCCAGGGGCTGTATGTAGCTCTTAATTTTCTCTCCTTATCTTTTTATTCTAAATTTTTTCTTAAATCAAACCCCAGACTTTTTCTGCAAAGAAAAAGCGTAACCAACTGGCAAGCCTTTGTGTGGGACCTGCAGGAGACAAATGTTGAAAGCTCACCCCACTAATTGCTGCAGTTCTGAAAGAAGCTAATAAATAAAGCAGTTCATGAATAAAAGCTGTTTTCCAAGTTGTGGTAACACCACTAAGAATATGAAGGATGGGAAGAGGGAGGAGGAAAAAGGCAACAGGGCAAAAATAAGGAAGTAAACAACAAGATTAATGTTAACTTCTGCTCAGTAAGAAATGCAGTGCATAAAGGAAGCAGGCACTGAGAGGAGAAGTTAAAAGTTCCTTGTGAAGTTTTTATGGCTTGGCTATGGGCAATGCACTCCTGCTGCCACTATCAGGGTTTTAAAAGTTCTTGATGCCACCCCAATGGGGTAAGACACTGTGGGGTGAATTTTGGCTTGCTGGGAGCTCAGTCAGCTGCAGGGCCCCAAAAATGGCTGGAAGAACAGCCCAGCTTCCCTCAGAGACACCCCAGATCTGGTCCCAGTGGCTAAACTGCCTCGCCACGCTATGCTGTTGGCCTGCCACTGGTTTTGGGGGTCTCTGTTGGGAAATACATTGAATGCCTTTGCCTGGTGGCAGTGTGACCTGTTGGATGCAGCATGAAATGGGTTGGCAGGTGGTGCCGACTTTCACACTGGCTTCCTCCCCGACCTCCCTGGCACCAGGGCATGGCCTCAGCACTTTCTGTCTGAAAGTCAGTACTTGCCAGCTTCTCAGAGCACTTGAGCTCTGTCGGTGAAGAGCACTGAACAGCAGCTGACTATTATTTTCAGGCTTCCAGCATGGTATTTTGTACTATATACAATGAGATGAATTCCAATTTATTTTTTTCTAAGTAACCATTACAAGTGTTCTTTAAAGAACAAAAACTGTGAACCGGAGATGTTATTAAAAATTTGACCCTGTTTTAACAATGTTTGAAATACTTTTCTATGTTGTTCTACTTAATTTATTGAGTCCAAGGTTTGGGTTCTCCCTCCTCTCTCTTCTCTGCCCTGAAAATCAACACCAGCAAGGACAAAATTTTTTAAAAACAGCAGAATAAAATATTTCAGTCACATCCTCCATACTAACCAGTGTTCAATATTTTATCTTTCTTTACTTTTTTTTTGTCCATGTGCAATCAGCCTTGAAAATTTCCTTTGCCTTCAATTCTTTTACCTTTGATGGTATTCAGATTGCAGGCTATGCCTTGGCCCCTCATGCCACACAGTCTTCTATTTATATTATTAAAATGCAGCACTTGCTTTTTCATTTTACTCTGTTTACAGGGTGTTGCTTTTATTGATTAATGTCTCAGACTCAAGTAAAATGCTAATCACGTAGGGAAAAAATTGTAAAAAACTCAATATGCTGATCTGTGGTGCTTGGCGTTGGAAGTAGCTCACTAACTTAGCTCTGAATTAAGCTTCAAATTGGAAGCAATTCCACCCCAGTAATGCAGTGCTTGAAAACCTATACCTCTTGGGCCAAGGGTACAATATGTTCTTATTCTATGCTTGCATCATGAGGCACATGAGACCCAGACAGAAAACAGTCTAGAAAAATTGCATATTTAGCTGTATTTGCCTAGATCTATGATTTTCAGACTCATTTATATTTATCTATTTTCTGCCAAAATGGTGGCTGCCACATACCCCCTCCTTAAGACAAGTTTAACATGAGGGTGTGTGTTCTGGCAGCCATGATGGTAAATTGCAAATGGGCTTGGAAGAGAAAGTCAAGCCTAAGGATGCAGCAGATCATTCTCTGCTCCTGCAACACCAGCAGGTGACCAGACTCTGCCACATTGCTTGTGCAATGCCCACTGCTGAGCAGAGAAGGAGTACAACAGGTTCTGGGCTCTCAGCATCCAAGAGCAAGACTTCATTTTGTTGCATTGAAGAGGAGGCAAGGTCTCCTCTGCTGCCCTCAGCACAGCAGGCTTTTAACTAGCATTTCTGTGAGGAGCTCTTCCACATCCTGGAATTCCACCTGTAATACTGCATCCAGCACAGGAAAAACATAGACCTGCTGGAAAAAGTTCAAGGAGGACCACTAGGATGTTCTGAGGGCTGGAGCACCTCTTCCATGAGGACAGGCTGACAGAGTTGTGGCTGTTCTGTCTTGAAAAGAGAAAGTTTCAGGGATGCCTTGTAGAAGTCTGCCGGTACCTGAAGGGGCATACTGGAAGGCTGGAGAGGGATTTTTTGCACAGGCATGTAGTGATAGAACAAGGGGGAATGGCTTTAAGCTGAAAGAGGGTAGGATATTAGGAAAAAATTCCTATTCTAATTCTGTGAGGGTAGTGAGACACTGAAATGTGTTGCCCACAGAAGCTGTGGATGAGTCCCAGGCCAGGCTGAATAGGGCTCTGAGCAACCTGGCCTAGTGGAAGATGTCCTTATTCATGGCAGGAGGATTGGAATTAGATGATCCTTAAGGTCCCTTCAAAACCATTCTGTGATTCTGTGATGCCCCTTACCCCTTTCTAAGCAGCAATACCAGCAGCAATACTATCTTAGATAGCCAAGCAAATCCCAGGAAAAGAGAGAGTAAATGTGAGGAAAAGTGCCACTTTCCCAGCAGCACAGGGAAGCAGCAAGAGCCACAGCCTCCATCTCACAGAGATGTGTTTCTGCGCACACCTATATTTTTCTCACATGCAGTCCACAAGAAGCTGATAAGACTGACTGTGTGCAAAGGGCTGATGTGTCAGTCTCTGATGGTTCAGGACCCGTGTGTCTGAGGCCCCAATTACAGTAAGCTCTGAAATGTATTTTAAATCTTGTATTCACCTCAGTATGTGCTTTCACCAGGTGCTAAACCAGGAACAAATGCTCAAATTATATTCACTGCAGCAGGATATAAGCAATAGCTTCAACTCAAAGGTGGGTGTACATCCTAACTTAAACAGTGATGCTTTCCTGAAGCAGGATGTAGACACTGACCCACATAAACAGTATAAAATATTTAATCATCAAAAATCCTTATTGGTGGTGCTGTGTGATTGCAAGCAGTTTTTCTCTGCTTGAAGTCTTTGTCTGTAATCTGCATGTCCTGTAGAAACAAAGCTAAACTGACTTTAGAAAATGTTCAGACACTGGAAGAGGTTAATTGATGCTTTTGTTTTTCTCCAAACCTGAATGCTTTCTTTTTTAAAAAAGCTATTTTATACTTTTCCCATTATACTCTCTTTTCCCCCCCTTTTTCTCTTATTAATAAGGTCTGGCCCTCTTTAACTTGCAACAAGAGCCTAATGAGCCATGCAGCCTTCTGTAATTTCTTCACTGTTGAAAATGCCTGACACTAATCTATGCCATTTATACTAATAAGAGGTGCATCAGCTGATCTTTGGTGCAATGGAAACATTTTAAATATACTTTATTGAATTGCAGGTAGCAGTTTCTCACAAAGTTTATGCTGCTGTTGAAATTGGTGCCCTGCAAGTACCACAGAGCTCTGTGTGCTGCACAGTACACAGAGTACACACTACTGCACAGTACAGACAGTGGGAAAAAATCCGATGTCCAGTAATATATTAGCGTTATATTTCATGTAAATTGTCAGAGATACTGCAGGAAAATCACATCCTCCAGGTTTTTACTTCACTCTATGTTTGCACTTTACAACAGCAATGAAGAGATGACCTAAAATATGATGTCACATTTTATACTAAGTGGACATTAATTAATGCTAAATTACAGGACAACTCATCAGGAGTTTATGCTTTACATATGTAGGCATAACACAACAATTCAGCATGATTAATGATGTTCCAGTGAATAACCAGGGTTTACTTGTGGAAAAATGGGGGGAAGGGGAGGCGCATTTCTTAGAATTGGTTTTTCCCCTGTTCTTAATTGTAATCTTTGCATGTGCATTTCTCCACTGTCTCATCAATAGCACTTAACTCTGACAGAGCTCTGCTAATTCCAGCTGCAGAAGTGCTAGTGTAGCTACAACAGATGAGGGGTGTAAGTGAGGCATGATGATCTTTGGGAGGTACAGTGTCTCTTATTAGAGAAGCAGATGCAGCTGGAAAAAGTGGACAAGATTTGGGCACACAATCTTTTTCTCAATTTTGAATCAAAGGCTGAAAATGGCTTTCCATGTCACGCCTGAAGAAAGGCTCTGTGCCTGAAACTTTTTCCAGTTAAATTGGTCATTCTAATAAAACACAGACTCTTTTCTTTCAAATCTCTCTTTATACATGTACTTTAGAAGGGTGGAAAGTATTATCATCTCTGCTTCAAAGATGTTGGAACAGAGAAGCTGGGATGGACTGGACTGAAATCCAGATGTGGTGATTGCCCAGGTGAGAGAAGTCCAGGTTCCTTCCTCTGCCTGTTCTGCTTCCTGCTATGTGAGGACAAAAACATCCAGGAGAGAGGACTGCAATGACTCACATTTCTGAAGATGTGCCCCAAGCATATAGTTACCCTGTGATTTTGGAAATATAAATTCATACCTCCATTTTAATAGGAAATACAAGCATGCACTGTGGTATCCTGTTTAAGTGTCCTCCTATCTGCCAAGTGGTGGAAATAGAGCTGATGACTCCCCAGAGGCTGCACACTCACTCTTTTTGAGAAAGAGAGAATAACGGAAGGAAATAACAGGCATGGGAGAATGAGCATGCCATAAAGATCCCAGCCCCAGCAGCACATGGATTGGGTGGTCCAGCTGTGAGGGATGCCATAATGTGGTCCTTAGCTAGATTTAGAAACTGGGAGGAGGTCTTTTTATCTGAGCAGGATGTGACCTGTTACTGATACTGGTGTCAAGATGTCCCTCCTATTTTAGCAAGCCTTGTCTGGAGGTCACCTCTCCCAGGCACACTACTGTCCTCTGAGTTCCTTTGTCTATCTCTGTCAAGAGAGGTGTGAAGGAGCATCCCAACACCAATGTCAAGGACATGTCACAAGGCACATCTCCTGAGCTGAGTGTCAAAGGAGGGCTTTGAAGCTCATTGACTGGGAGGTTTGGAGACTTGGTGTTGTCCCTCATAACTGTGACAAAAGCAAAAAACCCCTATCATTTTGCTGAATAAGGCCTCTGGCATCTCCAGGCCATGCTTCCCTTCCAACAGCACCTGCAGTTTTAGTGGAACCAGTGTGAACCTGTGTAGTGGCTGGCTGCAGGATCTCCTGCTTAAATGTCTTTCTGATGAAGCAGTGCTACTCAAAATGCAAGTGTAGATGTCCTTCCACCTCAGACAGAAGCTCTGTGGATGTTCTCAATTTCGACTTAAGGGGCAAGTCAGGTCTTGTACATACTTCCTTTGAAATGGTCCTGGGGAAGGGAATTTGAAGAACCTGTGATGCAGTGGGGAATAGAAGGCCTGTCTTTATCGTTGGTTGTCATAGGGTGTGTTTACAAAACTAAACACACTCATGCTTGTCATTTATGGAAAAGTGTTAATAATAGCTTTTTCTTCTTCTTTGTTGTCCTGTCAAGCTGATCTCTTGTGCCCATTTTCTCTGTAAGGTAATCATCATAACCATGGCAATCATCTTCCTCTGGAAAACTCGAGGTGTACTTTTTAATTTATAACCAAACATATGAGTTAATTATTTCAATTATGTATTTTTGCCCTTCTCCCAGTCTGGAGGAAGGGTGGCAGTATTCAGGGGAATCCAAAACTGTGGTTATATTGTAAGGCCTGCATTATTGTTTCTGTTTGCCCTTTGCACTTTACGCCTTGAGCAGAGATTTTTACAGGTGATCACCTGCCTTGCATCCTTTTAGTCCTGTGCCATATCTATGTAACAAGGTCCCCCCAGTGCCCAGGCCACCAGTGAGGCAGCAGCCACAGCAAAGGGCTGGGCACCCCTTTGCCAGCAGCACTGGCTCACATGGCCAGCTTGGAGCAGTTGACCCGCGGGTCCCTCACACCAGATAAAAGGATAACAGCACGTGCAGGTGAGTAGCTTGGCTGGCAGGAAACTCAGCTCCCCGCTTGCCACAGTGCTTCAAGCTGCTGATGTATTCCACTCAGTGCATTCTCTTAAATATTCAAGGTGATCATGATCATAGAAATCTATGTAGAAATGACCCCTCTCCTATCGCTGGGCTTTTCTGACATTCTGGTAGCAATCCTGCTATTTTGCTGGCACTGAGTAAATGGTTATTCAGCCCCTCTTTCCATCCCCAGACCCAGAGAAATGCTCTTTGATTTATCCTCTCAGTGTTTGCAGCACTGGGTGCAGATTGAATTGTGGGCTGTCTGGATCTGTAACTCATCCCCTGGACAATTACTGGACATACACATCCCAGCACCTCTCTCCTCTTAACCTTCACCAGCCTAAGTGTGTTGACTCCCCAAAGATTATCAGCCTGTCTGAAGGTGTGATTGAAATGAGCTCTGCTCCTCTCAAGAAGGCAGTGCCGTAGCCTGCTAAATCATCGGCTCTAATCTTGAGCATTTAAGCAAAAACAAACAAAACAATCTTCTAGGAAACACTAATAGCAAAATATCAATATTCACATCATGTGTGTCAAGTGCCCTATTAATTGTTATCATTACCTGCCTTCATAAATTGAATGCAACTGCAGTTCTAGCACTGTGGGAAACCAGCATTAATTGGGAAAAGGTCTACAGAAGCATCCCTCTGTATTTGCATGTTTTCCCTCTCTCCCTGCATGCTCCTACAACACAAAGTGTACCCACTAACCTACTCTACCTTGAATGCATGTCTGTAGACACACATATATTTTGTGGGCACATGTATAGATTCTTTGCATGTATAGGCTCTAATGTAGTTGAGAAAAGCATCTTCTTCCTAAGCAGCCTTTTTTGCAAAGGTTGCAACAAATTATTAGCCTGTTGTTGAAATAAGTGCAGCCATACACTCCATGAGGATATGTCTCATGCCCTGTGTCTTGACATTTTCCAACAGATGTTGGCTAATGCAGTTGTAGAAGGTTCACCGTGGATGCAGTGAGCCCAATAAATCTTCCTCTTAAATGCAGACACTCCACCATCCCAGCATCATATACCTATAATACATTTTAATTACTTGGCTATTCAAATTATACTAAATTAGATCTGCATGGAGCTGCATTACGGGTTTCTCAATTTACGTTTAATCCATGGCAAACAAAACAGAAAAAAAAAAAGAAAGAATTGCAAGCACACTTTTTATTGGAACTTGCAGGAGCTACCGAAGTCTGATACCTTTAAAATTATTAAGTGACAAAGATTACTAGCACTAAGGTTATACTTTGCTTCCCCATTAGCCATTTAGGTGACAGCTGCTGTATTACACATAAAGATGAACCATTCCTTGAGGGATGATAGTGGTTCCGCTGTGACACTACTGGCATAAAGCATTATCAGACCATAGCTGTGCTTAGAGCCATCACAGTCTCCTAGGCACCTATCAGTACCCTCATTATCTGCATCACAGAGTGTCTAGAAAGAACACTGCCAGGCTTCACAGCTTTGCAGCTCATTTGAGAAGCGGAAATTAAACATCCCAGGAGAAAAAACAGGCACATTGTAACAGCACTAGTGCTGTACACACATAACATGTTGACTGCTGTTGCACTGTCTTCTGTCTCATTAATTTAATAGGCTCCTGGACTGGGGATGGGGAGGTGGAGAGGCAGCCTTTACAAGCAGATTACTGAGCAGGGCTCTCTGCACTGATTGCAAATCCAGATTGGAGAACTTACACTGAGCACCGCCACACTTCAGATGTCTGTCCGCACTTATGCAGCTGCCATGTGGTGAAATAAACCAGCCAGAGGCAGAAAAATGAGTGCATCATATATGTTATCCATGCTTAGATTATCCTGAACCCTTGTGTGAAGTAAAGCAGCACAGGTGCCTTTTCAGCAGTGCTGTAGCTGTGTGCCTGTGTGAGGGGTAATTATGAGTGTGTTAAAAGGGGAGTGCTGCATTCAGACAGGGTTGTGATAGCAGGAGCAATCCTACAGAAGCTCAGTGCAGCTCTGCTCTTCAAAAGGAGCTGGTTTGCTTCCTTTGTCTGAAAAAGTAACATTCACTCATGTGGTGATGTCCAGCAAAAAGCACAGCACACACTGAGGCTTCCGTGGGATATGAGCAGAGCATACATCTTCTGATGGCCAAGGGGTGACTTGCTCCCTGAATCAATACATATAAGCAGCTCTCACTTAAACTGAGGCCACTGAGTGCATGTCAGGGAAGAAAAATGGACATGAGCTTCCATTTGATTTCCTTGCCAAATTTTACATCCAATAACACCTGGAGAAATTTGGAGACGTAAACATTTTCTATTTCATTCTAATTAGTTACTGCAGGTGATCTCGTGCACTTCTGCACATTTAAATTGATAAGAACATTATAGGAGATGTCAGTGGAAGCAGAACTGCTCTGCGAACATATACATTGTGAGAGATGTTCATTAAAGTGATCTCACTGTCAACAGAGTGGTTGGGTGTGTGTGTTTATCTCTGCTCTCTCTTTATTTGTATGAATGGGTGAAATGAGGAAGATAAAGAGAAGGTGAACTGATTTTTACAGTCTCTGCAAAGCAACTTCACCCATCATACAGGAGCTGAATTCTTCAGACCTCATTGTTCTCTTCCCTTAGGTTGTTCACTCAAATGTTTCGGGGGTCATGCTCAGATATGGGACAGGAAAAGGAGCCTACAGTATGTATACATAGAATCATAGAATCATTAAAGTTGTGAAAGACCTTTAAGATCATGCTGATTTTTTTTCTGGATCATATAACAAAAAAGTGCAGATGGTGCGTTACCTAAAAGCACATACAAACAAGTGACAGTACAAAGAACAGGTGGGAACCTTGTTTAGAGGGCCCTGTGGATTATACTGTCAAAGGAATTGCACTTGGTGGGTCTATTAAAAAAGAGACACGTGCATACAGACGGCATCTTAAACACATCCCCACCACTTGGAAATGTTTTAGGTCCTTGCATCCATTTATCTTTTTGGGAATCGTGCAGCCAATAAGAAGGGAACCTTCCTTAAGTGTGTCACCTAACATCCAAACAAGTATATCAAGATTTTTGAAACTATGGAAATGAACAGGAATAAGTATCCCAGGAAAAAATTTAGAATTTTCCTGCAACAACTGATTCCTAAGAAAATTTCTCCAGAGTTGATGGCAATTACTGACACTTGCTTACTTGAGATTTGATCTGGCTTAAAAAAGCAAACATACATTGTGGTTTTCTTCACAGGTTCTTGTACATGTACTTATTATGGTAACCAATGTACTTTCAGCTGCTTCTACATTGCTCCTGCATTCAGCTCTTGGGCTGATATTCCCCAGGTATCCTCGGACAAGAGCAGGGGCCTTGGGTGTTTGGGGCTGGACTGAGGGCTGGAACTGTGGTTGGAAATATTTACATTATCTAACCATTAAAAACAAACTTGCAGATGGTCAACTTGTTTAAGCATCTAAACTCAATGTTTAGAGTCTCATTTGTGACCATGACCTGATGCCTGATGGTGATGCCTGATTCAGGTGGAATGAAAACCTTATGGCAGCAGTAGCAGAGGCTCTCCAGCCCTGCTGGCAGCCCCCCAGCCTGGCTTGCAGCCCTAGCACCTGATGCTGTGCCCAGCTGCCCCTTCAACACAGGCCACCTGCGTTCCAAGGGAGCACAAGTCATGTCACTCAGGTACTACGAAACTGTGGTGGCTTCTAAGACCTCCAGCAGCTTTACCCTGCTGAAGTCTTTGACTCCTACACTTCAGGGTTAGCCTGAAACCTGACATCTTCACAGATAATATCATAATGTCCAGAATACACTCTACTTCACTGCCTTGTTACTGGAAGATGAAGAGCAGAAAAAACCTCTTATTCACATGTGGAATCTGGAAAAGCTTGTGAGTCCAGTAATCAATGTTCGACCTGCTGCACCTTCATGCTTTGGAGTTTAGGAAAGGAATGTGAGCGGGGAAAGGTACAGGTTCGTGAAATAATACTCCTTTTCCAGACAAAAGGAATCAAGTTGCTCTATACTCATAAGAATGGTGTTGGAATTATAATGTGAAATTGCCAATAGATGGTCCTCTTTCAATCCCAAATATGGCAAGAAACATTTGTTTCAGCACACGCAGTGTTACCTTACATTCCTATCTTGTTTTATTCTGCTGCGTCTCTCCTCCCATCAGATGATTTTGGACAATGCACACCAAGGCTACCATGTGTGTAGTACTGTCTAGGAATCTGTCCCCATGGTGGACAAAGGTTTCTGGGGCAAGTCTACAGCTAAAGGCCTCTATCCACCTATCTCTGCAGCTTCCAGACCACGCCTCTGATTAGACTTACAGGTCCCCATGCCATTTGGTGGAACTGGGATGCAATATATTGAGAATCACCAATTCATGTCTTGAACTTTTTTATACCTTTTCCTTGGAAGAACCAATGCATTTAAGGCAGGGGCAGAGACACTTGTTTTCTCTGCAGGCATTTCAAACTGCAGAGAAGTCAGAATGGTTAAGGATTTTGGGAAGAGGGGATAAAGGTTTATATAAGTCATAAGACATATTCCTATATGCCTTTAAAATATGCAAGGTGGCTGGCATCTGATTTGAGGTGCGCAAGCATCAGGGCAGACCTATCCTCATTGATTTAAGTGGTGATACAGAACATTTACTCAAGTGTAACTGAAGGATTCTTTTATTTTGAAACTGTTCTG
This sequence comes from Illadopsis cleaveri, assembly GCA_013399915.1. Taxonomy (NCBI): domain Eukaryota; kingdom Metazoa; phylum Chordata; class Aves; order Passeriformes; family Timaliidae; genus Illadopsis; species Illadopsis cleaveri. Next base: position 793,010 of record VXBB01010837.1, read on the forward strand.
AGTCAAATCCAGGTAGAAACCATTTGAGGATTAATATGAATTTATTGCCTCTCCATTAATTTCCAGTGACGGGCCCATCCCTTTCCATTCTAGCTTGGTTTTGCTCCCAAGGTAATAAGTTTAAAAAGCCCATCTCAGCCCATCTCAGAGGTAATTGGAGTCATGTCTTCCTCACTCTTGCTTTAGACCAATAATGGAAATGAACCATTATTTTGTCCACATTATCCAAAAAGACATGATAGCAGTTCTGATGGAAATTAAAATTGAAAATAATTTAGGCAATCTGTTTATATGGACTGCACTTTGCTGGCCTAACCAACTAGAATATGACCTGCCTGACCAGCTTATTCAGAATAAAATCTCCATTTTGCATCACTTGCACTAAAAGCAGAAAATTTACTTTGCCTGTTTTTGCTTTTGTCACCTGTAGCCCCAGATATTATTTTTCTTTTTTTGTTTCTTCCCTGCATCAATGAAATGGCTCTCTCTCTCAAAAAATGTATGCTGTATGAATGATAATATCTGGTGGCAGAATTAATGTTTTTTTCAGTTTATAGTGAGTATTTTTTTTAATGCTGTCTAATTAACTTATTTTAGAAGCACTTATCAAACATATGCTTTAAAAAATCACAAAACTAAACACATGCACACAAAAAAAGCCAAACTGTATACAAATCTTTCAGGAATGGGAAGAAAATACCAAAAAAACCCAACAAACTTTACAGTCATCTCTTGTATGCTGGATTCTTCCAGGCTCACAGCTGCTAGAATGCCTTCTGCCAGCTGAGTGAAGAGTTTGATGTGATAACAAAAGAGCTTCCTTGAAAAAGCCAAAAATACATCTGTAGCACAGCAGCTGACCAGCTCAGCAGCACGGGTCACTGCAAGCACAAACTGCCTGCTTCTCTATTCATTCCTCCAGCTCCTGACTAAATGCTGAGTCAAGTTTAAGGGCACAGAACATATCCAGACCATTCATCACCATTGCCACAACCATTTCTGGCCCTTGGTTTTGCAGGAAACTCCAGGCAGCAGAATCTCTGGGTCACACATAGTTCTCTTGAAATTAAACATCAAAATCTGAATGCCTGAGCCACTGTAAAGGACTCCAGGATGTGCTCCTGAGTCCTGTGAGGGTTCTTTGGTGACCTGGGGCTCAAGGACCTCCTTGTTTGCAGGGATGCCATTGCTGGTTGCATTCTGACAAGTCACAGCTCCCAAGAGCTGTATTGTTGAGGTCCAAGACCTAAACACACACCCTCAGCCCCACTTTCCCCTGCTGTGTCAGCCAGCATTTATGAGAGACAGTGGGAAAAGCACCTTGATTGACATCCCCCTCAGGGAAGGAGAGGAGAGCTGTACCATACCAGTAGTGATTCATCCTGCTCAGATCATTTTCCCCTCCTAAAGAGCCAAAGATACTTCAATGATGTAAACTCAGGCTGAAAAAAAAATTAGGCTGATGATGAGGATGGTTTTAAGCCTTCAACACTGGCCAAATGCATGACTTTTTTGAGCAATCAAGAGAGAAGTAATGGGAAGGGTTGTCCCCTGGGTGACTGTCCCTATTCTGCATCCCCTGTCTCCCCATCACAGCCCCATGCCAGGGACCAAAACATGCAGAGTCAGTGCAAGGCACACAAAGGAGAGCCATACAGAGGCTAAGAGAGATGCAGTGTGGATTGTAAAAAAAAATTATGCCCCAATAATAGAGAAACACACAGACCTTTGGTTCGGTTCACAGGCTGCAGTGCTGTAATATAATTATCCTGATTTATTTCAAGGAAAGGGTCACTTTATGAAATGACTGTGTCTAAACTTTGTTCAGATAAAAGGTCTTTAACAAAAGGCAGGCTTTGGGAAAACAAGCAAAACTCAGGCTGTGCACTCAGTAAGCACATTTTCTAGTTTTCAGTCAAGAAGTCATTGGCAGTGTCAGTGCTTGAAAACTGCATGGCTCAGACATTTCTAAACCCTTTTAATCCATCACAAAGGGCTCCCTTGATTGTTGCTTTGTTTTTCTGCTGCTGCCCTACAGTATGGTTGCCAGTGTATATTCCTGATAAGCAGTGAGCTATGCAGATGCTGCTAGGTTTCCCTGCTTTCTGAACCACTCAACCTGCCAATGCCTGTGTGAGGGACACAATCATGTGTCACAAACAACCAGGAGTGGTGACACTCCATCCTCCTCTTGTAGCCCAGGAAACTTAAAAGAATACAAGATTAATTTCCATGAGCCGCGTAGTGCCACCCATAAAAAGTCCCTGTTTGCCATGAATGGGAAGTTCTGCTTAAAACCCAAGGACACAATGAAACCCCCACAGTATTAATGCCATTTTAATCCTCTCGGATTGGAAGTTTGGCATTGCTAATGCAATTAATTGTGATAAAAGAGAGAGAGCACCAGCTCCATACGTCTGAATATATACTTCAACACACAATCCACTCTGAGATGTATGGGGAAGCTCAGTCTCTTTCCTCGTGTGACTGAAACCTCAGCATAGCCTGTCCTACTCAAAAAAGCCCCACAAAAGTCTAAGGGACATATTCAAAACCATCATGAGGAAAAAAAAATGGAGTAGGTAGTGGCATGGTCAGCACAGCTGCTAGGTGACCACCCAAGTGAGGCACTGTGTGGGTCCCCTGGCAGAGCTGAGGCCATGCCACGTACAAGCACCTCCTGGAACAAGCTATCAGGGGAGCTAAGGGGACATTGCAGTTTCCAGCAAACAGAGTCATATTCACAGCTCTGCTTCACCTCTGCAACCTTTTTTAAATGCAGTGCATTAGGCAGCAGCCCCACGGGGGATTGGAAGACTCTGGGGCCCTGGGATTGTTTGAACTCGGTGCAGTGCCAGGATAATATTAGCAGAGAAAACATCTGAAAAGAGACCAGCTTGACAGACACCTCACCAGCAATTCTGTGCAGTTATCCCAGAAAGGAGCATGGATAAGGCGGGGGCTACTGCTTCACCCCAGGTGCAGATTTTGAGCAAGCATCTAGGAAACTGAGCTGTTTAACTCAAAGCACCCCCTTTGCTTGCTGCACCCTGACAGCGAGCAGGTACATATGCTCAGGATGCTCAGGTTCTCCTTTATGGCTGGCTGGAAAATGTGGTGGTTTTATCTGTAGGACAAGAGCACCTGCTGAGATTGGCCGTGAACCAGTTGTTCCTTCCCCTTTCCCCTCTTCCTGAGAGGAAAGAGATTACCTTTTCACCTACAAACAATTTTTTTTTCCCCCAAATCATGGCTACGCAAAGAGAGGAAAAGCAGAAAGATGCTCCATATGAACTAGGGTCCTTGCAAATGTCCCCTTTGACCTGGGGACAGGGCACAGGCGGCTGTACTCGTGTCTGAACTGTAGGACAGAGAACTGATCAAGGAGTACAGCAGGAAAGCAATCAGGGACACACAGTATCGGGGGAAGAGCAGAAGATGAGAGTAGGGGGAAAGAAATGAGAAAATGTATACAATCTGCTGATCTCTGAAGATCCCAGTGAAACATGAATGGGCCCTGGGTTAAGGAACATCTGTGCATGGTGAAGGCTAGATGATACTGGGAATAAACACAGCAAAGGAGATGAGAGTGAACACATGCCTTATGTTCAAAATCCAAATGGAAAGACATTTACATGTCACTATTTTAATAGTAGATATTAAACATCCAACATTAACAACAAGAAATAGGCACCCTATCAATTTTTAATAAATACTAATGACCTCTTAAAATAAATTTCTAAGCTGAAAAATATCATCAATATCAAACACTTTTGAGACACACAAAATCCTTACCAATCTGTATTAATGCCACTCATTGCAATACCTGCAGTATCAACTTCCACAGACATCGTTTGTTCGTTTGATTCCCCTCTGGCATTTTCATGTGCCTCTCCCCTGCAGCTGCTCCTTCTGCAGCACCATCATTCCCAACCAGCCCAAAGCACCTAACAACAAACACCACAAAGGTGCTCACGTCTACACAGCTCTTCCCTGAATGACACCTTACCAGCAATGGGGAATAGGAGGGTTAAACCCCTGTTGTGTTTTTTAAGTCTCATGCAACCCTCTGAATGACTGCAGAGCAAAACACCATATTTAGGAAGGACAGCCAGTCTTTACCTTTTCATTACTAACCAGAAGCCTCAGCCTTTAGTCTGTCTTTTGTTTTGAAGCAGAGGATATATTAGAGAGGATATGAAATGTACCAGAATCACTACAAGCAGCACACAGGGAAGCTCAAGTGTGTCACCCCCCAAAATCTTTATCTTCTCTCACCTTTGAATGCTCCTATCTTATTTTTCAGTCTGTCTGCTAAATGCATTTACCCCATTACAGCTGCAAGCTCTTTGAGACAGAGGCTGCGTCTTCTTCTATTGTACTTCTCTTTCAGACACCCAAGGTGAGGTGAGTGCTTAATTAATATGAAGTCACAATGATATGAAACAGCACACGAAAAATATTTCTCCAAAGAATAGAAGACTTGGCAGAGTAAATCCACTAAAACATAGGATTTTCAGCAGGGTTTGTTTTTCTGGTTTTGGAGGAATATTCTGTACCACTGTGTATTCCCTGGCCTGACCAATGAGTATTAGCTGGAATAAAATGGTATATTAATTTCCCTTGACAATAATTGGAGCAGCCTATGATCTCAGCAACCCTCTGGGTATATTCCTAAGGTCAGAACAAGAGTGTCACAGCCGTGTTGCTCTTTTATGCCACTCCCTACACATCTTCAGGGAAAGCTACTAATCCACTTAAACAATTACCTTTCAGAGGAAGAGGCAGAGGACTTTGTATGAGGATACCTAATAAACGACTCAGCCTGTGAAATATTTGAAAAGCTCACAGAGCAAAGTGGAATACAGCTATTATCTGACATGTAGCACCAATGAATAAAATCGTCACCAGACTGAAACCACTCGGTATTTTTATTCATGTCTGCACCGCAAAGTGGTTGAAGCCTAAAACTAATGAAGGAAATAATATGCAATTCATCATGGTGTAGAGAGAGAAAGGCAGTCGAACATAACTCTTGACTCGTGTCACATCAGTGCCTTTCAAACTTCTCTTTGTGGCAGCTTTTGGGAAAGGACCATATTCTCTGTGCCACATGCCAGCTCTCTTTCATCCTGTGAAAGAGCCATGTCCCCAAACCCTGCTCAGGCTGCAAACAGGAAATCCTCTCAGTTCCTTACTGCTCGCCTGGCACATGCATACAAAATAAGGAAAGATAATCAGTAATCATGCCTAACTTTGAATTAATGGGGCATAACACTGGAGGCGGATCACTAAGTAGCTGTTCCACGTACTGGAGCTGGGAGTCTGATGCAGACTGCTGCTGTGCTTGGGAAGGGATGATGGGATGCAGGCACAGCGCCTGCCTGTGCTGGGACCACATTGCCTCTGCCCAGCTTGCCTGGCTCTCCCAGAGAAAAGCTTGACCCTGGGAAAAAACTTCACTCTTTGTTGGCCACCACGGACTTTGTGTTTCTGCTAGGGGGTGAAAGCTCCTTCTCCTGTCTTCCTGCATTCTGCACAGCACAGGGAAAGTACTGGAGGCAGGAGGGGCTGTGACTCAGTTTGGAAGTCTCAGGTTCAGACAGAGGGGACCCTGCAGAGGGCAGTTTCTAAGAGCCCTGTTTCAAGAGCTACCTGCTGCCATCACACAGTGCTTGCAATCAGCTGAGCGGGGGGCACTGCCCACCCCCAGGGGAAGGATCCCACCTGGGGACAGCAGTGAGCAGGAGCATTGGGTTTGCTGCTGGTGGCAATTTCACAGCACACACACACTCTTATCTTTAGCTTTTTCTATCTTAAACAGCCGGACTTGCCGCTTTGCCTGGGTACTTGGGCACTGTCAGTGCACTTGCAGCTGCAGATTGGCACCTCTAAAACTTTACTCATGATTTCAGTCAATTTGCACATTTCTAAAATGGAGCAATACCTCATAAAGCCGAGATCTAATGCATATAACACCAATTTGCTGAATGTCAGTGTACACTGACCTTCTATTACAAACACTGGCAGATGGCCATTCCTTTAGTACTCAAGAGTTGCTTGAATAGAAAATCAAGTGATGGCTTAGCCTGTGTTTCGCCTCTGCATCAGTGCCCATAGCAACAGGCAGTGGTAGCTGCCTGAATGCAATGCCTCTGCCACCACCGGCTCCTTTCCAGCACAGCAAAGGCATTGGTGATCCCATGGCTACGATATCCAGTTCTGTCAGAGCTGCTAAATAGCAGGCGGGACCTCCTGGGAAGAGGACAGGAGCACATGGGCTGCCAGGCTGGAAGCCTCAACCCAGCCATAGCACGTTGCATCCCATAGAGCAGCTGCTGCCTTGTGGTGCCACGGGGGCAAGGGGACATGGGCAGCCTAGAAGTAATGTCTTCCAAAAATGGATCTTAAGTGCAATCTAATGGCTGAGGAAAAAACTGCCTGAGAAGCTAGGGAATGCAGGATTGGATCAGGCACCTGCTTTGCAGCCTTGCATGTGTGGCCAACCTCTGCACAAGCACCAGCTTCCTCCTTCCTGTGTCCACAAAAGCTTGGCAGGTATTTTCTAATAGCCCAATTTCTCTGTATTTGGGGTCTTTTTCCTATGCACCCTACAAGGCCTATGTCCAGAGCAGAGAGCCTGGCCATGCCCAAGCACAGTGAGTGTTCCAGTGCAGCTAATGCACACTGTGCATTGCTCCAAACATGTTCCTTCCCTTTTCAGCATCCCTCAAGTCTTCTATTTCAGAGTACAGTACAATTTTGGAAATTTTAAATGTGCTGTGGATGTTTTGGGAAATTGGAAGTGGCATGGTGAGTAGCCAAATGTTGTGGCATCCTGCACTCCTGACCTCTTTTCCTCCAGGACTTTGCTTTCTCCCTCCCAAGAAGAGGTACTCAGAGGTTCAAGGCCAAACTTGGTGATGCTCCTGTGCATCCAGCTGAATTCTATCACTTAGGGGTGCAATCTGCATATTTCTGTGCCAGACCAAACCTTTGGTTGAGTTTGCGAGTCTGTTGGAAGAGCCACCACAGTCTTCCAAGTGTTTTTGGTTGGTTTGCAGAGATGCTCAGGAACTCAGGGATGTTCCCTGCCAGATTCTTGCGGTTCTTTTAATAGGCTGTGAAATTTTGGAATGAAACTATTTAAGCCTTCTGACAACACAACACATCTCCAGGTGCCTTTCTCCACAACAAACATCCATTGTACGGCCTTCTTCCCTTACAATGCAGATTAATTTTAACCCTCACAGCAGCCTAATGGAAAGACCGTGCTGCACTTCAAATGCCAAACACTTGCTGAAAGCTTTCCTTTGTTAGTCACCACCAGCTTCTGAAAAGATTCCACAGAGTTAATGTTTCCACTTCTTTTAATTCACTCGCAATGATGACACAGCCATAACACAGCTGTGTTCCAGCTCAAAGGAGCTGAGTGCGGATGCTGCCCACTGTTCCTCGGCCCCTGCTCCCTCCCTGGCTCCTAAGTGGGGCTGCTGCTGTTGGGAGGATACGGTGACATTTTCCAATCTGGGGTGGAAAGGTTCTTTTAGAGGAAGCCTCTTCTGGTTTGTTGGGTTTTTTTTATTTTCCCCTCATTATTTCTTCTTCTTTCTTTTTTCTTTTTTTTTTTAATTTGACATTTTCTCTGTGAAAAGCTGACCTAATTTTGTGGGAATAATGTAAACGGTTATAAACTCAAAGCATTGCGCTGGAGAGTTTATAGATAAAGCTGAACTATTTTATGGTTCAATTATCACAAAGTACAGGAGATCCCTGTTGCATTAACACTTCATGAAGATATTACAGTGGGGGCTTCCTTGCTCTTTTCCATGTAAGTTAGGATTTGCCAGTAAAACCTTCACTGCAGCTCTGTCGCTACAAAATCCATTAGCCCTGCCAGTTGCAAGACATGTTAAAGACATTTTCCTCAATGATTGCATCTGTTGTTAGTATTCATACCAATTCCTTGCTCTGTTCTGAAGAAAGTTTTAAATTGTCTATTCTGATGCACAAAAGATAAGAGTTATTATGGAAAAGAGTTATTCTGGGATGAGAATAGGCAAAGAAAAGGCCATGAAGCAGTGGCAAAAAGGGTTGGCAGTGGCACAAGAGCTGTGGCAGTGGCACAAGTGCTGTATCAGTAGCTGGTTGCCACTATGCCGCTGGCCTGATGTAAGGACAGGGGTGTCCAGGTCATCCCAACATGAGTGACATGTGGCAAGTAGTCCCTTCCTGCAGCAGGATGTGGGACAAGTCATGCTGGCAGAGCCCTTCTCCCTCCTGCACGGGCTGTGGAGGAGGCTGCAGGAGACTCCATCACCCTCCACCACACCAGTATAATCTTCTAGATGAGGCTGTGGTTACCTGTGTTTCAGACCAGGGTAGAGTGCACCAGGTTCACTCCACCAAAGGGCCAAGGCAGAGTTTTGGGTTACAGCCTTAATGTGGTGGGCACTAGATCGAAAATGTCAGGCAAGAGGGATCGAATTGTCTGGCCTGTTCTTCTTCCTCAAGAGTATTCTCTTTAGGGAACTGAGCTGTAGAAATCACTGAGACCCTGCTTGGGTGCATTTTCCTATTGACCAAATTAGGTGTGCAATTCCATGATAGATTTTGCGGTTTCAACACCAGATTTTCTGACATTTCTGGTTTGTTTTTTTTTTCCAGGAGAGCAAGGTTTTTTTCATTTCTTAATTCACATATTCTGTCAGTCAATTCCTTCAGCAAGCTGGACCATGCAAGTGCTTTGCAAAGGACTAGATGTATCACAGTCGTCTTCCTTGGTGGTATCTAGACCAGCAGCCTTAAGTGTGGCTCAGGTCTGGCTTCCAGTTCTCCAGCCACATCTGGCTGCCGTGGAGATACGGCTCATGCTCTTGAAGGAAATTGTTGTTCATCTGTTGCTGGTGTGTGCTTTCATTTCTATGAGAGTCTAATTAGGTTCAGTGATTAGGAGTGCTAATAGGCATAACAATCCCACAGAAATTTACCTTTCAGAAAAAGAAGGGCAGCAAAAATACCCAGTAAAGGAAGAAAAAGAAAGAGAGGAAAACTAAAAAACCCCAAACCAGCAAAACCCTAACAATTTTATGCAGGATAAAATAAATAAATAAATAAATAAATAGCCACTATGCAAATGCCTCTACCTATCAGAGATTGTTGTAAAGGCAAATTAGCTAATTGCTGCAAAGTGCTTTGAAAATGAAAAGGGATATGTAAGAGGTGATTATTATTATTCACAACAATCTGGTAGGTGAAGGCATCTGTCTATTTTGCTTTTTATATCCCCAGAGCTTTCCCAAAGCAACATTAGAAGAAAGGAAAAAAACCTAAAATAGGAGAAGAACAATCCCAAAATGGAGAGAAAAGGCCTGTGACATTTGTGAATAATAAAAATAATAAGCTACAGATCAGTTTAAAAAATACCACCAGGAGTTTAGGGTAAGAAAGCTACACTGAGGTGCATTTGAACTGATCTTAATGGATATGGAGATCATTAGCAGTGTGCTGATACTGCTGAACTGACACGGAAAATATTAATTTAAATAGGAATATCTTACATTAAGTCTGTAACTGCATTAAGATGCAAATGAGTCAAGCTTCCATGCCCTATGCTTTGGCCCTTTTAGTACTAGGCAGAACGTCTGTTTTGTGTCAAAACTTAGACAAATTATAAAGAGTAAAGTTTTTATCCTATCACAGGATCTGATTTAATTCTACAATCTAAAATGTTCAAGGATGATGTAATGAGAGCCATAATTTAACCTAGGACTAAATCACATATTTATCTCCAGAAGCTGTAGAATAGCATCCAAGCCTCTGAATACTTATATTATGTGCTAACTCCCCTTGCACTGGCAAACCCCAGGGAGCTACTCTTGTGCTTATGCTAAGTGCATGCAAAAGTGCTAGCAAGATCACTACACTAATTTTCAGCATCAGAAAGTAAAATAATGCTTATACTGAGGCAAGGCTCCTGATAAGACTGTGAACTACAGCATTTCATAGCTGTGGATTTCATAGCTGTGGAAGAATTAACTCATTTTTCCTTTTTTTTTTCCCTTCTTCTCAATTATCTCTTGCTCTAGCTATGAATCACTTCAGAGCCCATTCCTTAAAGGTATCCAAAATTCCCTCAGGTGTTTTGACTTAATTCTATTACATCTTGTTTCTGTTTAATATTAAATTCTTTCCTGCATGTTTAAATAAATCTGGAAACCTTTTTAGGGAGCACAGCTTAATGGGGAACTAAGAACATGCGTGCCGAATGTCACCATCTTACATATGTTTTATTATTAATGGTAATTCATGCAGAACCAGCCACTTCACAAGGAGAGACTAAACACTTACATAAAGCTATGTGCTTCTCTCTGACCTTAATTTGTTTCTGTACTTGAACACTGGATTCCCTTTCAAAAAATAATTATTCCCATAAAGATTAAAAACCAATAACCCAGTCTCTTTCTGTGAGAAAAACAAATGCAGAGGCTTGAGTAGGAATGCTGGAAATACTTTCTTGGTGGCTATTCCAATAAACTACAGTGTAAGAGGTCTTTTGGGTTAGGATGTGTGTGTACTGAGAGAAGGGATACGAAGGATGGAGCCCGTGTGTTCCCATGTGTTTTGTGGCATTTTCTGTCTTATCTGCAATATATTTTCTTAGTACTTCTGCTATTAGTTGACAGGATGTCAGGGATGACCTTCCAGTATGAAAAGCAGGCAGCTTGTGCTGTTTGATATCTTCTACCCAGAGTGGAGAGATTCTGGGGTGTTCTCTCACTTCTGATGCAGTGGCCCATCTGTCCAGGCACACCTTGGGTTTTGTCTCCTGCCTGCAAGAACTATAGACCTACAGGAACTTCTGGTAGCTCACAGTCTCTCCAAATTTACCCAGAGAAGCAGGAATAGTAGAAGAAATAGGGACAGGTTAGCTGAGACAAGATTTCCACCTCACCTCTTTCAAAGCTGGTGTTTGCTTGGGTGATTCACACACCCTTCTGAGTGAGCAGTGAAAATGCTCATTGAAGTGGTATGTGGTGATTCCCACCACTGGTCATAAAGGACACATCATTTCAGACACACTGGAATACACATACAGAAATGGAAGGTTTGGCAGTAAATCCAGATATGCCTTAACTGAAATATTTACATGTTTAACATTGCCATAAAATCTGGATATTATCGGTTCTTAAAGTATTTCTCCCCTCTCCCACCTCTACCATAGTTCTTTCCCCAATTAACCAGTTAGCTGTCTGAGTCCACGGATCATAGGGAACTTGGTCAAGTCAGTGACAAAGGAAGGGTATCCAAATAATAAGCCTGCATGGAGACTGTGTTTGCACTATTTTTTCCTCTGCTTTTGGAAAAGGTGGATGTGTTCGCTGTGGGGAACAACTGCAAAAGGAAGAATATTAAGGGACAAAGGTGCCAAAAAACAACAGGAAAGAAAAAGCAAGAATTCTTGGATTATAACAACCTTTCCATTAAAAAAAAATAAATATATATATAAAAATCACAACTGTGCATGATGTCTTTTGCGGTCCTTGGGTATTACATTTCTGTTGGCATAAAAAAGAAAGCTGTGATATAAATCTGACGCTGCTTGTCAAGACACTGCAATATTATTCTAATAAGGCATCTACCATATCCTTTTTAGAATCCAAAGACATCACTCAAAGCCAAAGACTGAAAGGGGTAGCTTCAACTTTAAATTGCTAGGTACTGTTTTGGAGAAAATGTATTACTGGTTTTTTGTTCTTTTTCAGGAATGCAAAGCTGGAATTTGAACAGGAAAGAATCTGACATTTTGTGAGTACTGGAAGAAGTGCTCATAGCTACTTCTTGCATTTTCCATCCTGTCTTTGACTGTGGCATAGTCACAGGTATCTGCTCTGAGCATACAGTGAGTATTTCTTGTCTAGCTAGCAATTAATGAGTGGTACAAGTGAATAGCATTGCACTGACATTTATGTCTCCAAAACTTTGCCCTACCAAGTCTAACTAGACACTTTGGGGGATAAGTAGGTTTTTGCTGTGTGGGGAAAAAAAAAAAGGAAATTGTAGGGCTGAGCCGACACAGATGCACTAAGGACAGACAGTGAGAACTCCCACTGAGTGATGCAACGTGAACAGCACAACCAAAAAGTCACGTGTGACAAGTAAGTCTTCATCTAAAATTCTTTGGAAACTGAATCAGAAGGATTAATTTCCCTGTCGATTACAGAACTGGCTTTCAGCTGAGCTGGTTTGCTGAGCCCCATAGCCCAGGTCCTCATTTCTTACCTGGTCCCTCTGGCTGTGAAGCTGAAGCAGCACACTACTTCATGCCCCTCTTTTCTCACCTGCAGAAATTCCATGCTACCTATCCACCTCACAATGACATTACAAAGCTAATTTAATCACAGCTATATGGGCCTTCTGAGACATCTAGAGAAAAGGTGCTGTAGCAGTCACCATGCCTTTTGTTATCATTAGAAGTGGCATTTGAGTGCCAGCTGAGGACTGCTGGAGCTGGATCCAGGCATCACCTGTGGCTATCTGTCATAATGACCCAGATGATGAGAGTGGCTGAATGGGGAACAATTTTGGTGACCTGCAAAAGAGCTGCATTAAAAATGCAAACTCTTGTGCAGCCAGAATTTAATTCAGTGCCTGCAGAAACCAAAATCTTCTCACATCTTCTCATAGAGAGGAAATTAATGTTTTTTCTTCAGAAGTGCTTTCACTTTTGAACAAACAAACCAAGAGAACAAATGAGATAAAGTTTCTTGGAGGATAATGTTAGGAGGATGGAAGGCACAGAGGTGACAGGGAGGCTTCCCAACACCCAGGAAGAATGTTTTGGCTTTTCTTCTTCTTCAGTCTCTTTACCCTTCTCCCACTCCTCTTGCTATTGTTGACACCAGCACGGCAACAGCTCCATGTCTCTGGCACAATATCTTTAAGGTCATCTTGTGAAAATGGGTGGCCATGTTACCCACCCACAGCAGCCCAGCTATCCCATCTGCTGCCTCCCATCCCACATTTTCCATAACAGAGCAGACACAGAGAGGCTGGAGTTTGCTTCAGAAAGTGAAACAGCAAGGAGACCCATGCCTGTGGCAGAGACAGCTTGGAGACACCTTCCCGCTTCCCTCGCCAGTTTCTTTCATGGGATCTAACAGAGAGAACTGTGTGAATAAATATTGATACTAAACATAGTCGGGAATGAGAATTCATGATCTAAAATTACACAAATATTTGGGAATTTAGACACTATAACTCAAGTGGCACTTAATCTCCAAGTGCAACCAAAAATATGTAACTCCTCGGTTTACTAGCAGTGTCAGCTCCCCAAGTGTGGAGCTGAATAATTTAGAGTGGAGGAGAAAAAGAGAATGGCTGAGCATGGATTTTGCTGGAGAGGAGAGGAGCTCCCCTTCAGATTCACTGGTGACTTTTCCTGGCCGGATGGGGAAGTGAGGCTCCAGGTCACCTTCAGGACAACCCTCATAAATGCAGAAAAAAACCAGCCACACATGCAAAACCCATGACCCTCCAGCCTCCTGCCTGCAGGCTCCAGGAGACGAAATGGGGGGCACAGAGGGAGAGGAATGGGGGCCACGCAGGAGTGCACGGTGCTGTGGCCTTCCCGTGGCCGGGGAGGCTGCCCAACACCTGCCACCAGCCAGGCTCAAATCTGAGAACTACAGCTGTAGCATAAAGGCGGATTATCACCCATCCAAACCAAATTCAATTATCATATCTATGCTGCTTCTCTATTTCTGTAACTGGAAGGCTATTATTAGGCTCCCTCCCTCTCTCCCTCCCTCTCGCTCCCTGTTTTTAATACATCTCCAAGTAATGCTGCTGTAAAACATTCAGAAAAGTAAACATTAGCTTTAGGCCATTTAATTATCAGTTTTCCAGAACACTTCGTTCTGCCCTGCGTTACTCCATACTCCTTTAATACCAAAAAAAAAAGAGATGGACTGAGATGAGTTTAATGAATCCACACTATAGCAATTCCTCTCTCTGTCTCCAGTGATGGCTCTGGCTCACTCTCACAGTGGCAAAAAAATGCCAGTTTGTGCTTGGATGGAAAAGAAGTGAGGAAATAGGTTTTCCCTGTGGAAAAAAAAAAAAAAGAAAAAAGAAAAAAAGGATACTATATTTCCTCCTGTCTTAATTGCTAAAAAATTTCTTAGCAGGCTTCCTGCCTGTACCCCTGTTAATGACTACTTCTTTTCCCATGCTAGAAATGGGAGGTGGTTGGGTGGTGAGAGAGTGAGGGTGATGCAGTCCCTGAGATCAGGGAACCAGTGCTCAGTGCAGGGAGTCATCATCCCAGAAACACATTCACTGCCAGTGCCCTTTCTGATGCTGCTCATTTACACCACAAAGTGCATTGTCTTTCCCTTGGGGTTGCAGGACAGGGATGGATAACCCTTCACAACCAGTTTGCCTCCTGCAGGGCTCTGTGCCCTTTGTGCCAAGGGCTGACACTTTACTCTCCTGAGAAGCTTATGTATTTTTTGTGGGTTGGTGGTGTATTTCTTTCTACTGTTAAAGACACATTTTGAGCAGGAATTGCCCCTCACAGGCATGGTGAAATAAAGTCTGTACACCTAAGCTGTAGGAACACAGAAATGAAAGTGTTAGTAAGAGCCAAGTTAATCCTTTGGGACACACAATATGTCTTTGATGCCTTTTAACATGCCTGTGTGTGAATACGACACAAAAAGGGCAAAATCTTTGCTCAGCTCTTGTGAGGCTACCATAATATGTATAATAAATCATACTCTTATACCCTAGCTTTTTGGTTGTAACAGGTGTTTTTAGTATCATGACTTTCATTTCAAAAGATGCTGTATGACTTAAACTCCTTTATCTCTAGAGATCTTTCACACAAATCAGAGAGTTTCACAGATAATAAAGTAGTTGGGCAAAAATATAAAGATTGAAGAGGTAGGGTCTCACTTCTGTACTCTTGGGAATTAACTAGGAGCAAAGAGAGGGGCTCTGGCTTCTGTGCTACAAATTCCACCCTCCATGAACATCATCTGTTCTAAACATGACCCAGGGCCACACTTAAGTTGGGTGTGCTGAGACCTGGGGTGTCACTCAGCTTACAGAAATATCCTTCCTTGTGCTTAATTAAGAGAATTTGGCTCACTGACATAGCTCAGATGAATGCCTCAGGCCACAACCCTGAGCACACAGATTTCTGCCTCTTGCAGTGACTGGTACCAAATACTCCACACCAAGGCAGGTGTGAGCCTTCTGCCTCACAGACACAGAAACCTGCTCACTGCAATGGGCAGATCTAAGGCGTGTAGGGAAAGAAATTGAGAAGATGAAAACTTAGTTATTCCCTGCTTCATTCTGCTGAGCTGCAAATATTGTACAAATATTGCAGCCAGCCTTTTTTAAAATGGATTTTTAAAGCTTTTGGATAAGATTCTTATTTACATCATTCTGATTGTGTAAAGGGACAGAACCAAGCCAAGTTTTTTAATTAACAACTCATGTAGCAGAAAATTCAGCATGAAATGCAGAAGTACTTCCTCTCTCTTATGTTTTGGCCATGTGCAACCGTAACACCACATAACATTAATGATAGTTGTATGACCATACACCAGAGCAAAATCTCCTGGGATGTTAATTGGTTTGTAGGATTGGTGCTTGACACTCTGCTTATGTCTGTAAACTAGGATAAGGCCTGGGGCTTAGTCACATGCCATTCGTTAAATACTGGAGTTTCTTCATTTCCTTTGTTTTAGTACCACTGATTAAAAATTTAGCAGTGATGCTGTGCAAAGGTGAGCCTACAGGCACCGCATTAGAGAGCCACCTTCGGAAACAAAGGCGCCAAGGGAAGCTGGGGAGGAGATGGGGATGTGGACCAGGATCTTGGCAGCAGCAGATAACACCCAAGGGAGACACAGAAACCATCTCTTGGTGGGGGGGGGATGAGAGGAAGAGAGAAATGTGACAGACTTCAGAGGAGAAATGAAATAACTGAGAAATGAGCACTGTGAGCTGACCTGCTCTGAGGGCTGAGGGCTGGGATGGCCTTCACCCAGGGGCTGGGGCACCTCTGCTGTCCCTGCCACCTTTAGGAGGGCACTGCCTGGACACCCTTCCACCAGCATGGGCCACCATGGCCTTGAACAAGGCGGGCAGATGGGCACTGGGCAAGGAAGAGCCTGTCTCACAGGTATCATGTCTGGGGTGAATTCATGCTATTTCCTCAAATCTCAGAGCTGTTTCAATTTCATGTAACAGGAGAACCCTAACAGCTGGTGTAGTTTTTCACTTCAGCTGTTTAATGTGGCATCTGTGACTCAGTTTGCACTGGCAAAAATTAGGGTGAGGCCAGAATCAAACCATCCTTGTAAGCAACAGCTTCAGGTCACTCCTGAGCATGCCTGCTGTGGGGAGGGGCTCAGACCTGTTCAAGCTGCTACTTCTCTGTCTGGAAAACACACTGAAGTAAGTTTGTTACCTGCTAATGCAAAAAGGACAGAAAAAAGGGAAAAAAACGAAAAAAAAGAAAAAGGGAAATGGGGAAGTGAAGTAGCTCAGTGCTGTTATTTTGCTCTTGTGTCTGTCATCGTCCAGTCTCCTTACTGAAAACGATGAGAGATCACAAAATTGATAATCCTCACTGGTATTTTCTCAGCAGTATTTCCTGCAGAATGCGAATGTCTCTTTTCTTGTAGGCAGATGGACAGAGCCTGCAGGATCACATTTACTGGAGAGAAACCAGCTTTGAAAAGTTTTGACAGCCGGCATGGTATCTGGTCCATCTCTATTGAAATGACTTCATTATCATTCATTTTTTGCCAAATGCCAATCAGTTCTTAAATCACTCTTGAAATTAGGATGTTTGGAAAAAAAAATCTAAAAGTCTCCACAGATACATTTTCAACATTTGCAGGAATATTTTAGAACTATTTCTCCAACAGTTGATGCTATATAATTAATGTATAAAACAAAACAGACACAACAGACCTTCCAAAAAATGGTGGGCTTTTTCATTATGTGGCTGCAGAAAGTTCACCAATTCCTTCTCTCACTCATTTGCTAATATATCACATTTCATATTAGGTGGAAATTTATTATTTCAAGAGACTGATCCTCCGTACCCATCCATTCTTTTTTCCCAAGGGGCTACGCAGATTTTCTGTAGAGATTTTGATTTTGCACTGAGAAATTTATCATCTTGCCAGTGCTGGTCCTCTTAAACAAGTGTTTGTTAACATATCATGAAGAGACTCACATTCAGACTGTCATACTGTTCTACCAGATTAAGGTATTTGCATATTTTCCTGCAAAATAAACCCATTGTCACAGCAGATTGATAGGAAATAAAGAAGGCAGAAAGATGCAGATTTTAGCATGCAAGCCCATGTCTTTCACCTATTGTATAATTGGTTTGGGGTAGCTGATTAGTGAGTATGTTGGTTTGGGAACACTAAGTTTTGCCACTCTTTTATGTTTTAATGGTAGCAGATACACAAACAAAATAAAGGAATGTCACCTCTTGCAGTCCATGACAAGAGCACAACAAAATAACAGGCTACCAGTTTTCTAAAGTATCCTGAAACCTTGAAGAGAAAGATGACAGATACACGATGCTGTTTCAGAATAGTACAAATTGACAATTTGCCAGGGAGAAAGGAGGGAGAAGTGAACAAATTAGAAAGAAGAAAAAAAAAAAAAAAGAAAAAGCAACACCCCAGTGGATACGTGGTCTCCAAGTGTATGATTCCATGCAGATACTAATGAATGGAAGATGTTAAGTGTCCATGTGCTCTGTGTCCCCTCCTAGCTCATCTTGACTGCCGAGGTTCCATCTCCTGTTTGACAACCATGTGGCATTTCTGACAGACATGTGGGAGGTCAGGTCTAAATTCATCTTCTGAATTTGTCCATGTGGGATCAATAACATCACTCAATTTTTGGGTGATCTGTGTGCAAATATGCAGAGGCATCAACCCTTCACTGATGGGAGCCAAATTTCTCCAATTTGGCCAGACTGCCCCTTGGAGCCCAACAGGGCACAAGCCACAACACATCTCCAGGTTAAATACCATGAACCACATATTTTCCCTACATATTAATATAGGGAAAAGCTATGAAAATGCTTAAAAGGATATTGATTCTATAGGGGACACAAAGGTCTGACCGAAGATGCTGTGATACAGAGCTGAAATTACTATCCAGGCTGCTTCAGATGCTAGGACCATTGCCAGTAGCCGAAAGTTTTTGTCCCTAAATAAATGAGGTTAAAATGGACTTTTTCCCCAGTGAGCAGCCTCGTGCATTTTGCTTTTTATTGGCTTCCTTCTCTGTGTTATCTTTCTTGCTCTCTGTAACCCTTTTCTTCTTCTTCTTCTTCTTTTTTCTCTTCTTCTTCTTCATGTCTTTTTTTCATCTTTTGGTCTCAAACAAAAGGATGTAAACTATTAGAAAGGAGAGAAAAGTATAAAAATCATGAGGATTTTTTTCACAGCCACCACTAAAGTTTGGAAGGAAAAAAAAAAGCCTAAACATTCTCTTTTGAAATGCTTGAGAGTAAAAAAAAAAAAAAAAATCCCTTTTCATTCAGCTCTAACATTTGCACTGATTAACAAAACCATTTGCAATTCTGTTTAAAAGGCGTAATGCAGGTTAACATTCCATCTCCGTGGTATTGGTTTTTCCAAAGTCACAATGAGAGTTTTAGTCTCTCTCCCACAAATATTTTGCAACGAGAGAAAATGGTTCCCTCCCTCCGCACTCTGTTTTTTGTTCCCTCAGGTGTCACATAGTTCTCCTTTGTTTGAATCCAGCACTACCTGCACCCACCTCGTGGCACGCTAGCTCTGTGCCATCTCTAGTGTCATCTCACTTCCTCATCTGTGCTAATAAGGAACATTTAGGAGCGGCTCCGGCTCTGGCACTGCATTAATGAAGCACTAACATTTGTTAGGAGAGAGACTCAGCGATGTTGACAAGTGACTTTGCTGATCAGAGGAGCGCAGTTGGGCTGGAAGGAACCTGTGTTCTTGAAATGTGGGAGGTGAATTATCTCAGTATTCAAAAAAATAAACAGAGACAAGTTTGATGAGTTTAAATTCACAGAAGAGCTTTTTAATATTTCCTGAGGTTCTAATCAAAGAAGCATCTTAACTGGTCCCAAAGGGAAATGAAAGATGAAAGAAGCTGACACTGATGCCCACTCTACCTTGCCTGGCTGCTACCGGGTTTGGTTTTTTTAATTCTTTTTTTGCTTGTTACTAAAAATATCTCAGTGGGTAAGAATTAACGGTAGGATATTAATGCAAAATCACAAATAAAAATCCATCGCAAAATGTAGCATACCTTTAAAATTTTAACGTCTAGTAAATTTAAATTGAGGAAATTGACATAGATTGG
This sequence comes from Illadopsis cleaveri, assembly GCA_013399915.1. Classification (NCBI taxonomy): domain Eukaryota; kingdom Metazoa; phylum Chordata; class Aves; order Passeriformes; family Timaliidae; genus Illadopsis; species Illadopsis cleaveri. The sequence continues at coordinate 812,414 of VXBB01010837.1, forward strand.
ATGAAAGAAGATACAGCACCTCTAGCTTATGCCAACTAAAAATAAGAATTATTAATGAAGCTAGGCTTTCTTCTGCTGTGCACATTAATTATTTATGATAATAATACTCCGCACTGCCATATTAAAGAATTTTCTTCACCCAGCTTCCCAGAAAACTCCATCTTCTGAAACCCTCAACATGTTAAAAAACACAAAAGAATGAATTCCTTTCAGTGTATTTATTATACTGGAAGATGAATATAGTCTTGGGTTATTAAACTGGAATGAAAAACACATCTTATTAGAACTTACATGGTGATTTTTATTCTCACTAGTTTCATATAAACTTAATGATGCAGACTGCATTTTTATGCTCATCTATTTTAAAATGGTGCCTGGAGCAAAAGAAGCTTCCATTAATGCCAGTTTGGTATTTCAAATACAATTTGATGTAATTTACTTCAAATATATGTGAACAGAGAAGGATAATGTTGAGAGTATTTGCCGGATTCAGATCTGGGTTAGCTCATGGCAGTGATTTGTTAAAACACAAGTTTTATGAAACAGAAAAAAAAAAGAAAAGGAAAATGAAACTGTTTGTCAAAATATATGGTAAAATGAATATCTTTATAAAAATGTTGGGAGGAAATTTATTTTGAATTGTCAGGGTTTAAATAATTAGTTCTGAAAATAGCATTATTATTATTATTATTATTGTTATTATTTAGAAATCAACAACAAATGAAACTCATTTAATAAGAGTATTGGACCACATTTTTTTTACAGCTGTTTTATTTGTTGTGATCAATCTAAAATAGACTATGACTGATTTTTTATGCATATCCATTCATTTATTTCCAATCCAAATTTCATGCAACTGTATCTTTTGTTTTTCTTTTAGCAGAGACACTTGTACTTGAAAGCACACAGAAGCATCTGCGGAATGTGGACTATGGCAGGGGCAGGGGTCTCATGCAAGGAGAGGAGTTTTTTCAGCCAAGGGATGCATAGATAAAAAAATACAGTTCATGATAAAAAACGTGTGCTTGAAAATGGTAAGGGTCTGTATGTGTGAATGTAATATCATACTATAAATTCACACTGTGTTATCTGCATCCACACAGTGTCACACTTTCAGTGTATCTTGCTGTGTCAAGGGACAGCATTCTGAAGCAGAAAACATTGAAGCAGGTGCAAGGTGCTGGTTCTGCTTTCCTCCTGCAGCTGGGATCCCCTGGCAGGGGTTTGCATCCCCTGCTACGTTGGGACATCCACCATTTCCACAAGCAAGGAGAAAACACAATTATTGCCTCCCTGCTTTTATTGCATTTCTGTCTGTGTTTTTTCTTTCTTGTTTTTTCTCTTCCAGGGGTTTGCAGGGAGGGAGGGTGAACCTGAGATCAGAGAGTGGCTTAAGGGCAAGATTATAAAAGCATTGGTGAGATGTAGGCACATGACCCCTGTGAGGAGACTTTATGCCTAGTTCCTCTAGGGCATTTGTTAAGGCTTACTCCTCCTTATGAATTTCCTGAACCTCTTTCACACTCTGTCCTTCTGAAGGTAAACGCTACCCCTGCCAGAGCCCATGGCATTGTAGCCTGTCAGCAGGTGGTCACAGCTCTACCCTCTTTTCATGGCTGTGCAAAGGTAGAAAACCCTTGAAAACTTAGGCAGCACCAGTTCCCCTGAGAGGGGCTTCTGGGAATGCTGGGGAACAGCATCAGTGATGGATAGACATCCCCTGCAGGACAGTGCCCCTGAATGAGGGGCTCCACTATGCAGGGTGGCTGGGGAAGACAACTCACCACCTCTCTTCTGCCTGGGAGGCTTAAGTGAGCCTGCCCCAGAACAAGGGCCCCCATCCCAAGTGGATTAGAGCCCTTTCTGGTTTATTTCCATGAAGTAAATAATTGAGGACATTTGCAAAGGAATCTAATGGAAAAATATTCCTATTTGGTTTTTAGGCAAGGATTGGACAAAGCTGTTTCTGAAGGAAATGTGTCGCAACATCATTTCTTAAAGCAACAACAGCTTTATGAATGTGTTCATAAGTTTCAGCATTCACATAGAAATTGTTATAAGCAAAATGAATGCCTAAGAAAATTAATGAGCATATTTAGTGTTTAATAATAGACTCTGTTTCTTCTGCCTGGGACAATGAAGAGAACACTGCACGTGACCTCATGAGTTATACCATTACAAAGATTTTAAAAACCATCAGCATTTCAAAGCTACATGTTGGAATTTTTTTTTTTCTTAAATCCAAATGTTAATGCTTTCAAACCAGCCAACCCCATCACCTGAAATGCAAATCTACATTTGTGCAGTTCTTTGTTTAGACAATGGCAGAGGCTTGGCCTGTGCTAGAGAGATGTTTAGTGTGCACTGGAGAGAGGCGTTAAGATAAATCAGGCTATTAAAAAACAAAAAGAAAAAGACCAACCACCTCCTTGTTTAGTTTAATATTTCATTTTTGTGAAAACTGTACCCATTTTGACCCAGAGGTGCCCCTCATGAGTCAGTGACAGCACATACAGGCAAGGAACAGGGAATGAATCCTGTGCTGGGTCCTGTCCCCTGTTCACTTGTGTTCCTGACAGTGAGGGCAGTTCCTGGATCAACAAATAACCACTGAAGTGTGACAGATTTTCTGAATTCAGTGATTACAAGAGTCTTCAAAGTCAAAAGGAGATCACAGCTTGGGTGAAAATGCTGGTGGAGGTCAGCTGTATTAAAAGCGATTATGTGTTAGTACCTCAGAGCTCTTGCTCAAAAACCATGTAGTCAGCTTGAGGGATATTTTGACCTTTTCCACTTTCCATCTCTCTGTTTCTGATAAAACAAACAGGATGACCTCTGCAGCACACGCTTCTCAAACTGGTATTAGACTGACACAGATATTGAAAGTATGAGACCTTTACTTTCATCTTTTCTGAAATGGCCAGGTTTGAGATTGTTACTAGAGAAAACCTTCCCTAGAGTGAACCTGAACTCATCATCACTACTATATCTGATATTTTCAAAACACTTATTCACATAGGGTAGACTAATAGGTACTTTGAGCTACCTTTCAGCTATCAATGAGTTTCACTTCAGACATTTGGGTCTCGAAACAGGTACAGCACCTGCAAGATGGTTTTGTTGATTTGGTTTTATTTTTGACAAACAGGAAAGAAAAGAAATCAAATAAAACATTGCATTCATGAAAACAGTCCAACACTGTTTCACCATAAATCAGCTATTGCCGATTAGATCTTAAATGTAATGGATCAGTGTCTCAGCTGATACAAATGAACTTCACCACACTGTCTCACAAGCTAAGGTTCTGGTGCAATGTCTTTGCCAACATCATAAACACTGGCTGGATGTTTCCAGTACACTCAGCAGCTAGCACCTGCTGGGCCACAGAGCAAAACAAGCCCACTGGCGCTCAGTCTATTTCTGGAAAAATTAAGGCAGTAGGAAAGGAAACAAAAAAGCTATGTAGCCTGTATATAAATAAATAATATTAAGCCTTACTTTGTCTGTAATTAAAGAAAGGAATGCTCTACAAAGGATCCACACACAAATGACTGTATCATTCAGCATGCTTTTCTAGCTTACTCTGATCCTATGCATTGTCCCATCCTTCCAACAAACAGCTCCATTGCCCACGAGGCTGGTTGCAGCAGGTGCACGAGCAGTTGCCCAGTCCCATATTGATGCTTCTGTCCCCTGGAAGGTGCCCACCACATCCCAGGCTGGCATGGAGATAAAAGGCATAAGAGACTTTATGCACCAGGGTTTTCTGGGGTTGAAATATGCAGGAGACTCATATCCATACGTGAAGATTAATGCTGCACTCTGGACCCATCTTCACTTTTTCCACCTCCTCTTCACTAGCTGTGATGTTGGCAAATGAACTGGAGAGCAGAGGGCAATTGCCCTTGACCCTTAACAAAAGCAAAATATAGAAAGAGTTGAAACTTGTGACTTTTCCTTCTGCCTGTACAGTTAAACTCCCTACAATGAAGGGACAGGGGTGATATTTGGGTATTGGAATATGGGTAGAAGTCTTTTCTTCCTTCCAAAAATAAACAATGTGAAAAGTAGGTGAAGTGAGAAGTAGCAACATATCACTGCCAATTTATGGCACTTGAAGGAAAAATCTAGTCTGTGATTTACTCATTTAAGTGCAATTTCTTTTCAGCTACAATGTCATGACCTTCTTGATGACAGTTATATATGGCATGTGGCATGGACAGAATGAACCTCTTGCATATGTAGAAATGGGTTAAAAAATGAATGTTCTGTCCACCCTACTTTACTACTGCTGTGATTTAGTATAAGACTAGTTGCTGTCAGATCCAGTAATTTGAGTCTCATCTTACATCGAAGTATATATGCTGATGAAAAGCTGCTTTAGCAGCAGAGAGACTGCTAATTGTTTGATTATACAGGTCTTCACATTAATGAAGCACTATTCCATGGATTTGGAGCATGGCGTGCAACCAAATTACCACCCCAGCACTCAAGCTGTGAAATCTGATTATTCATTAGCCAGTCTGTGAGTGGTACAAACATCTTTTTCTTTTTTCAAACCGTCAAAGGAGAGCGACTGCTTTTTTTTTTTTTTCCCCTCACTCTTCCCTTTAAGAATATAAGGGTTTGGACTTTTATCAATGATAGCAGCTTACTTAAGAATTTAAGGATAAACATGTTGTGTAAAGGGGGCCTCATTTTTCTCCAAACTGTGCTCTTCTTGTATAATTTATCCCTTATGTTTACTTAGTCCTGGCCTCCCCAGAGCCTGTCACTAACTGACAATTGTGGTGCATTTAATGAATTGAGAGTAGACTCTACCCTCCTTAATTGACAAGAGTTACTAAACGATAAGGAATCAAAGTGGGGAAAGCCCACAGTGCATCTGCCTCTACCAGGCAGACCTGACTGAAGATGGATGGTTGTGAAAGTAATTTTCAAACTTCTTTTATCATCATTTTTTTGTATAAACTTGGATGTTTTTAAGAGGAAATTTCTCTCACACATAAACAGTGAAATAGAGAAAAAAAAATTGGATGTTATTAGCAAAACTTCCTTCCTTCCTTCCTTCCTTCCTTCCTTGCACAAATCTATGGGCCTAAATGGGATCCATCCCAGGGTGATGAAGGAGCTGGCAGATGAGCT
>VXBB01010837.1:817563-846547 GCA_013399915.1 Illadopsis cleaveri
CCTTCCTCCTTCCTTCCTTCCTTCCTTCCTTCCTTCCTTCCTTCCTTCCTTCCTTCCTTCCTTCCATTTCCTTCCTTCCATTTCCCTGCCCACAGCAAACCTAACCTAGCAGAGATTCCAGCTACAGCCAGTCTGTTTTGTACAGTATATGTAGCTGGGTTCAGTTACAAAATGAGCGGTGTGGAAATCCTTCCTCACATGGTGGAGAAGTACTGACATCTCTAGCAAATGGGATTATCTGTAATGAGATTACATACAAAGAGATTAAGATGTGAACTGACACTCCTAGGAGATACAAAGGAGGCTCCTGAGACAACAGAGAAATGAGGTGTCAGAAGCAGAAGGTGGAATTGCTTCCTTGAGAAGGTTTTTCATGATAATGATAATGATCTTACCCGTATAATAGCGCCTTTCATCCAGAAAGATCCCCAAAGAGCTGTACAAATGCCGTACACTAGTTCTTTTCAGACCATCATGGAAATGCTTCCACCTCTGGTCGGAGTACAGCAGCTGTTTAACCACACACAAGCTCACCTCACATGGCAGCGCTGGGCAGGAACTATTAAGATAAAGGCTGATCTCAGGGAAAATTCTGGACACCAAAATATAACTGTAAAAATCTCAAGTCTGAGTCATTCCACAAAATTATATTTTGGATTTGGGGTTTCATTTCTTTGGTGTTTTTCCCCCTTGCTTTTCACTATTCACACAGACATGTTTAAATAAGAATATTGAATTAGTTTTTAAAATGTTCATTAAAAATGCACCTGTTTTCTTCCTCAAAAATTGTGCCAGAAAAATGAAAGAACAAAGTAAATATGAAAGAACAAAGATGTTGACATTTTGTTTGGAGCTTTTACCCTATTTTAGGTTGCATCTGACTGTGCAGTGCATCAACCGGCCACTGCCAAGCAGATGATAACAGATCAGACCAGTGCATGCCTGCTGGTGGACACAGTCTTAAAAACGAGACATCTCAAATTTGACTGACAAGGCTGTGATGGAAGTCACCCAAACCAGTACAAACTGAGGAGAGACCTCTTCCAAAAGTAACCTTTGAGTCTGGGGTGCTTCAGTTTTCGTCTCACAAAACACTACGGTACCTACTGAGCCTTTTAACTTTTCTCTGTAAAGCTGCTTGGCAACAACCTCACATGAAAAGCCTCAGAACACAGGCAGTAGATGTTGTCCAGAAGAAAAAAGTGATTAAAAAAAACCCCTTCTGTGCCTGCTCATAGCTCATCAGAAGAAATATCTGTGCTTCAGGCATGGCTTGAAGACATGAGAGCAGCATAGACATTCCTCAGATACAGCTCCTCTCTCACTCTCTGAGTGCTAAATTACCGTCCTTGTTCTTAGTAGATTTTATTAGTCCCCTTGTCAGTCTTATAAATGGAGTTTAACAGGAAAACAAAATGTATTTAGACAATATGGTCTATATGGCTTTGCAGCTAAACAAGTCTCACTGTCAGATTCTCTTAACTCTCTGGCAAAAAGGATAATGAGACGTTTTGCTTGCTCCTCCGCTCCCATGTTTGCTCTGCCAAGCAACCACCAGCATCAATGCCCAAAGGAAAACTTGCTTTCAGAGAGGGGGCTTAGTGCTAACCCTGGATATTATTCTCCTCCTCCCAGCCTTCAAGCCAAGAGGCCTTAAGTCAAGATTACTCCTTCATTGGTTGCCAGGTGCCAGGGGAACTGCTAACTGCTCACTACAGACCATGGCACAGCATCCTCCAGTGTCTGTCTCTTCTCTGTTAAGAAGCCCCGGGTCCTGGCCTCTACCAACACCTGACAGCCCTGCCATGACTCCACATCTCTGAAAATACCCCTCTGTGGTGCAGTGTCCCTGACTGCAGCATGGATAATGATGCTACTTATCCTGGTAGGGGTGGCTTTTATTTCTCTGTCAGTCACAGTGCACAAAAGAAAAATACGCGTCTTTGTAGCATCCCTCAGGCATCACAGATTGTTAAAACCAATACAAATTACAACTATTTCACCCGCTGCTGCTGCCGTTGGTAAGCTACCACCAACCTCCTGAGAGCACTGTATGAACAGGAGATCTTCTTTGCTCCTCCACATTTGAACTGTATCCTCTCACCCTGGATGAAAACCCACAATTTATTGATGCTAACAATGCTGTCCTCATAAATGAAATTATTCTATTTTTTCACTTTTTTTTCAAACTGAATATTTTTCGGGCAGTAGGATTAGTTTTCTAAAGACTTGCCAGTAGGAACATATAATTTTAGGTTTTGGAGGATTTTTCCTCTACCTTTATAAGATTATATTGGCAAAACCCCTATGTTTGATTCACTTGTCCTGAAACAAAGCTGCTTTGACGGATGTAGCTTGGTTCACATGAATGGCACATCCAGACTCCTGACATCACTTGTTTTCTGCCACAGGCTGTAGCTACCTGAGGAAGGTTTTGCTCACCTAACCATTCTGACAAGGTCCACACTAGGACTTGTAAAGGGCTAATAAGTCTGGCTCTAAACTCCCCCATGGGACTTCTCCATTTGGGACTTCTCCAGGAGGAATCAGGTGAGGAAACTAGCCTCTTGCCTTATTCAGTCTGGTGACCATCCGAGGCAGGATACACACCACAGCCTCAGGTGCACCATCAGCTGTCCTGTCCTGGCTCAGCACTGCTCCCACCCTGCCCCAGTTAGCAGATATTCCTAGCAAAACCCATCATGTCCCAGAGTGGACAGGAATCCATTACTTACTGAAGAGGGTCCTGCTTATCACTCTTGCTCTGCAGCATTCAATAATTTTGATCTCTGTCTGGGCTACCAACAAGTACTTCCAGTCCAAAGCAAGAAATGCAGCAGCTTTCATCACCCGCACAGAAGCTTTCATTTTAAAAATAATGCCTTTCAATGTCAGCTTGGCCAACAGCTGCTTCTGGAAGATTAGAGCTTTTCTCTGCCTTCTCTGGCAACCCAGATGGATTTGTTTGCCTAGTTTACATTGCACTGCATTGTTCAGCTATCTGTAAGCGTGATCAGTGCTGGCTTCCAATATTTCAAAGCCTGTGGCATCATCATCATCTAATACCAATTATGGGGGAAAAAAGCCTCTTCCAAGTAGCAGCTGTTGAGTTTGGGAGGGGTGATGGGGTACTCTTTGTTCTCTCACACTTAATCAGCAAGATGAGAGGTATTGGAGCTCACATGACACAGCACTTTTAGGACAAGAGACTACATCTGGTCTATTCCCAGGATTTTGCTGGGTACCTATCCCAACAGTGTCTGCAGTGGCACTTCTACATCAGGATGATCACGGCTTTCCAGGAACGTGCAATGTGGCAAAACTAACTCTTCCTGACTGCCTTCATGTGCTTTACATGTCAGGTTCACACCATACTACACCACGTCCTGCTCGAAGTAAATGAATTGATGCACAATAGTTTGAGAAGAGGAAAAATTACATTGGAGGTTTCAGCAACCTCTTCATGCTTCTGTTTATCCCTCCAAGTTCTCTTACAGTATGATTAGCATGTGCTTACATGTCTCCTGCCATACATTCAAGGAGGACAAACAAGCACAGACTGCCAGGTCCCCCCAAAACTTCTGTTTTTCTGCCTCCAGCTCAGCAACTAAGTCAATATATTAAGAACCACCACCAGCGGTCTGTTTTTTTGGAGCTGCTGAGCGCCCACATGTCCCAGAGATATCACATACAGATTCTCCCTGCTCAGCTTCTTTCCCAAAAGTTTTCACAGCTTTTTTTATTATCTTGCTTCTTCCCTAGTCTGCATTAACTTGTGGGCATTGACATGTGTACTTCACTGCAGAGAACACAGTCCAGTCACACTGCAGACACAGTCCATGACAGATCAAAATGCCTGTAACAATATGGATTTTCCTTGACTTCAACTTATGTCAAAACAAAGCCAGCTCTTCATGAGACATTTGGCAAAGACGTTGCTCAGTCAAGAAAACATTTCATAACTTGGGGACAATAAACAGCCCTATTACATATGCTGCTACTTCTTTGTTTTGTTTCCAAGACATTCAACACAAGAATATCAACTTCTCTGTGATTCTTCATTTTTGTCATTATTTCCAGATAGTAGGACCAATTCATTTCAACCTGCAAATCAACTGTTTCCATGCATGTCCATGCAAGGCACAATATATTTTGAATAGACAAATGCAAACTGTGAGGAAAACACTTAAGCATTGGAGATACAGACCCTAAATAAGTGCAGCTCACAAAATGAGACTGTAATTTTGGATAGGAATCAGTGTTCAATCTGGGGTAGCATTTGCACCCACCACCAGATGTCATAAAACTTGCTATTCCACATTCCTTATGCTGGAAAGTGCTACATCTGGCTCAGGAACACATCAAAAGCTGTGTCTACACAGCATTTTGCAGGCAGACTCAAGCTTGATTTGACCACACTCCAAGCCAGCCAGGAAACATGTGGCTACACCAGTACAGTGCCAAACCTCAGAGAATCTGCCCAGATGAGAAAAACTCTGTATGAGAACAGTCAGAGCTCAGAGCAAGTGTCTGCCTCCCTGCAAAAATGTGTGGATATAAAAGGCTCAAATTTTCAGGAAACCTCCATGGGGTTTTTTGCTTAACCTTCTCCATCAACATGGCTGGTAGCTACAGTAAAGAAATTTTCTTCTCATAAATCAATAATTTTCTCTAAAATTCTTTTCTACAATGACAAAAGGCACTTTCATGAAAAGCTGTGAGAGCTTGAGAACAGGCACCTGCTTCATGAGAGCCATCTCAGCAAGACCCACAGATGAGAGCAATCTGGGACATACAACCTCAGTTCAAAGCAGTGGGAAAGATTTGGGTCTTTGAAACTCCTTGTCTGGTAGCTCTCAATTATTTGCATGCTGAAGCCTTACACATGTTTTGGAAGCAGATGCTTTTTTTCAGATATTCAGGTAGTATTCCAGGTTGGTTTCTGAAAAATTATCAACAAGTGACACATAAGAAATTGGACTGTGGTGAACCAGAACAAATTTGGTGTGGGTGATCTATTCCTCATCACAGCTAAATTACTATTAGTCTTTAAAAAAATGTATGCTAAAACTCAGTCCCACTAGTTTAATGAAAGACTGAAAAGTTATGATTTATGCAAGCTCAGTTACCATATAATACCATGCAGACTGCATCTATTTATCACCTATTTCATGTGTTTGCAAGCAGTTTGAGTTTTCCTTTTCCTCCCAGATACTGCATTTGGACAGAAGTCAAAAATTTATTTAAAACATGAGAGAATCACTGCAGAAGCAGAGAAGCAAAATGGTGTCATGTCCTCAGTTTTGTCATGCAGTGAAGCAGCTTCCAGGCCTAGAGCAGATGGGAAGCCTTAGTTTAGGCTATTTCATGGAGTCTGCTCAGGCTGGTGATGGGCTACAACAGCTTGAGATCCACCTGATTTATGATGATCCTCCTCCAACACTTCTTTCATGAGAGCAATGAACTTTATCCTCCACCTCCATCCGTTTTCCAAATGCATGCCAGGCACTTTGTAAGTTGCTGGTGAAAAAACTGTGAGCCCTGACCCAAAACCACTTTTTGTATGAATGCAGACCGTGGAACACCAACCAGATGGATGATGGCTGAAGGACTGTAGTGAGGACATTCTGGCTTTCCACAACAATGAAGCACAGCCTTTTTGGTCTCCATGTAGGGAAGTCAACAGTCTGATCTCTGCACCTGCATTTAGGAGAGGCCTTTTGCCTCATGAAATAATCTTGGTGTGTGGGTTTGTTTATGCAGATTTGAGCATAACTTGTTTCCTCGGGTGAGAGCTGTTTGCTCAGACTTAGACAGTACAAATGCATGTGATTTACAATGAATTCAGTGGGAAGTCAGCATCTGGATCTGCAGCATTTCAAATTATTGCTTAATACTGAGAATGACATGCCTCAGCTTTTCAAATGTTTTTGTATGAGATACCCAAAGGAAATTTTCAGACTACTGAGATATCACTACTGAACTACTGCAGCTACTATCTGTCCTAATATTTAACTGTAACAAGGTCATATTTAAGTTACCAGCAAGGAGGGTCTTGCAAGACCTCCTTAAATAACAGTGCGGGGTGAACACCAAAAACAACTCCAGATTTTGTCACTCCAGTGATGGATTTTGCAAGTAATCCATTTCTCCTCCAGCCCAATCATCCTGAGACACTGGATAATATAACTTGTACTTCTCTCTGCCTTAAACTTGCTACCAGCCATCATAACACGTGCGGCAACATTTTATTGATCAAACCTCTTGGAAATGTGACATTCCCAAATAAAATTTCAGCATGACAGACATAGCAGAAAGGAACTAGTCATGCCAAGGCAGAGCAGTTTCCTTTCTTACTTATGGAGTCACCATTAACGTACTACTGCCACCTCTCACAAATTTAAAAGCCCTAAAAAAGCAATGGCAACGTGTTGCCATAGAGAAGGATTGTCCAGAGTTCTCTGAGTGACACTAAACAGTCCATGTCTTTATTACACTGGTGGGAGGCTTCTCCTAAGGCAGATGTACAGTAATTGCTACCAGTCCCAGCAAAATCCCAGCAAGCAGCAAAGATTAAAACAGGCACAGGAGACATTTGAAGACACAGATGGTACAGAAGGGAAATTTGGCCATGCTTTACAGTCATCTTCTGGCATTTGTCTCCAAGATAGGAGGGATTAAGCATGCCAGAAGCTCAAGACTGCTGTCTCAGGCCCAGGTGAGGGGCACAAAGGGAGATGCAGTGCTTCCTGGCCCCAAGACCGGCAATAAGGTACTGAGTTTGGATTTACTGAACTGAAAGCATCTTAAAAGTGGTAGAGATTCCATGTCCTTTCAGGATTGAGGACTCCTCAGGACAACCAGAAACCCTCTCATGCAGTGAAAGATCTCTTGAGGTAGTAAAGGCCTACGGATGTCTAGGAAAAGGAGAGGGGCTTTTTACTTCTGCCTATGAGAAAAAAAAAAATGGAAAGACTACTTGAAAGACTCCTTTACTTGTCTCAAGCAAGTAAAGAGTGAGATCCTCTTGAACAGCTCTAAGCAGAAGACAGCAGTAGTCATACAACAACGTATTATAGGTCCATCTGCTTCCCAGAAAGCAGATGAAAGTTATGTTCAGTAGGTATTTACGTATCTAATTTCTCTCTTTAGTTCTTTTTCATCAGGATAAATGTTATGAACTTCAAGAGTTATGAAGTTGGGAGAGCAGGGGCAGAAGAAATATAGATGAATTTCAAGGTAAAAAAGTACACTCCATCCCCAATTCACTCAGCTTAAGTACTTTATGAATATGTGAACAGCTGTTGATTTTGCATTTTGCATCATCTGCACCATGGTAGGGAGGTAGAGAGATATGGATAATAACAAGGGGCTTTGGGACTTAAATGAGAATTAGCCAGGACTTTGTGGATATGAATCAACTATCTTAGTATAAGAGTATATTTTACACTAAAGTTTTCACCTTTTTTATTTGACTTTTTGTCACAGTGCTGGTTATTATAATTTCTTTTTAAAGAAAAAGGCAAGTCATCTCTCCAATAGAAACAAGAACAATGCCTCTTGCTGGAGTTCCATGAATCCACTTCGATGTCACTTGAAAGACTCCCGAGGAGTCAAGCTGCTTGGTTTCTGTGAGACAGCCCAGGAGTCCCTCTCTGTCCAGCTCACGCAGCTAAGTTAAGCTCTTATTAAACTCAGTTGTTATTTTTCTAACAGATTCTTAATTACTGTTTTTTGAAGCAACAATCATCCCACGCTTCGCGTTCGCTTTGTTTCTCCACCTCTTCGTGCGGTGCAAGCATGTGGGCAAAGCGTGGGAGGCTCCGAGAGCCCAAGCAATTGAAAATTGATGCAGCGCTTTAAAATAAAGGAATGATCCTTATTATAAGAGGGGAAAAACAAAGTAGCACACTGAGATAAACAAAGACGCACAGACAATGCAAGGAAAATAATATTAGCAGATGTTGAGCCAGCCGTTAATGATCTGTTTTATATTTAAATCTATCGCTTGAATGCTGGAGCCAGAACACCAAGGAGCAAGAAAGAAGCCTGGCAGCAACCATGCACTTCACTTTTATTGCTCTGACTCCAGTCATTGATGTTGACTTTTTAAGTTATCAGTATAAATTTTTTCGCATGCAAATGGCTTGCTGATGGAAAAGCAGTGCTGATGGCACTGGGAGAGGGAAGGACTCTCCTCACAGACCAAGCATAGCAAACCCCTGAGTGTTGCAGGTCTTCTGAGGAGCAGTGCTCAGAGCTTGTAGGACCTGGACCAGACCCTTTGTGCAAGAACAATGCAGGAGGTCAAAGACATCTGAAACGAGCGTCTCCCTGGCTCTGTTTCGACTTGGCAGGCAGACTGGCAGAGAGCACATCCCCACGTTTGAAACCTGTACAGCTCATGCTGGGTGACAGGCATTAGAGCTGCCTTTTATACTAATTCCTCCCTACAAACCATACCTCAGTTTTCAGCAACAGATTACAACCAGACATCTTTACTGCAAAGCAACATGATGGATAAAAACTGGAGGCAGAAAAGCTCCCTCATGTATTGTTCATTCAGGGTCAAACATTCAATTGCAAACCTGCGAGCAGCCACACAAGAACTAAATGTCATACTATATCTCAAGACCAAACTTCAGCTAATTTACCCAACACCAGAGAGGGCTGGATCTCACTTCACCCTACTCTAACACAGATCCTCTCCTCCTGCACTCCTGTGAGGAGGAAACCAAGTGTTCGAGTCTGCACAGGGCTACAGTGCTCTTTGCTCAAGTTCTCCCCCAAGGCGTGGGGACCTGAGAACCTGTCACATCCTACAATATGACACCAGCTGTTTGGACTAGACATGTGCAGTGAAGGCAGTCAACTTGGCTGCTCTTCCAGGGTTGGGCTTCTTGGTTTATTCCAGAGTTTCTTGCTTTGAGTTTCGTCTTGTCTTGCTTGAGATGACTTCCCTGTCCTCACTCACCTGCTCCTGGAGCAGCTCCTAACTATTGGCCATATCCTCCTCTTCTTTATACTGACAGTTTCATTTGCATTCCCTAGCAAATACAGCACTTCTACCTTTCAGAGTGGTATTTCCTGCTTATGCTATATTCAGTACTTTGGTAAAACCTCATAAATCAGCACTCCTGAGGAACAGACACTATCCAGACAATCTGTTAGTGACACAGCTTTCTGCTTGCTGTCAGCCTGACATAGATATGCAACTGAAAAAAAACAACCTAAATGAAAAGGGTATTGCTTCAACATTTCCCCCTGTCGTTCTTAGTATCCCAAGGAAGAATTCTAGGCTGCTCACAACTTTTGATCTAGCTGCAAACTACCTGGATCAGACTGCTACTGTTAACTATCTTCTGTGCCTTCAGTGACAGGGATGTCCTTCCTAGACCATTTTAGGATCAACTAGATACTAATTCTCCAGGAAATTATTGGATCTGTCAGGCTGTTTGATTCTGTCATAAAAATGTCATTACGAACTATTACGTATACTAATATTTCACTCCACCTAACTCAGAGTAGTGATACAGATGCTTTTAGGTTATTTAAAAAGAAAAACATAATCGATTTCATTCCTACCCTACTGATTTTGGATCAACATGTGTTTTTCAGTTAAGACAAGATAATTTCACCCAAGACACGGTCTGGATGCAGGAAGATTTGGTGCAAGTTCCACATGTCCCACTCCACTGCCTGTCTAGATGAACCACTTTGGGCTTCTGTGCAGTCATGAACCAAACAAATTGGACCCAGCATGAAGTCAAGCACTTTATAGTTGCTTGCCATGACACTACAGATACTTCTAGCCATTGCATTGAAATCTTGCCACTGAAAGGTACCAAGTTTGTCTTCAAAAAATAATGAAAATTAGCCATTACATAGTTTCCATACTCATTTAATTATGTATTGATGTCAGTAACAACCCTGATGTTATTGGTCTAGAATCTTCTTCAAGTTACAAGTCATTTCAATCACCTGGATGGAGCAAGGATTCTCTTTCCATACTGACCTTCTCCCACTTTACTGAAGGTCCCCCACTTTTCAGAAATAAGAAAGGCTTAGCCAGCTTTAAAAACTCTTCTAATTAGAATTACATAGAACTGCTAATTTTAAAATATATATTAAGTTTTAATGTTTTTTATCACCCAGCAACAACACTTCTGACCTTACATGTGTATTCCAGCAGCCCAGAAAAAGCAGATTCACAGCTCTTTGGTTTACCCTTTTCCATAGCCTACTAGATGCCTGTGTTTGCAATTATCTCCCAGTGAACAGTCATGTAAAGTCAAAGGAAACAGAAAACAGATTGGTGATTTGATCCTTGCAGTCTCCACACTTCAACAACACATTGCATTGCAATTCACTGTTGTGGATGCTAGTACTTGGTAATGAACAATTGGGACATTACTACATCCATTATATATTAATAACAGAAGCTTGTATCCTATTTTTCTTCCCTTTCTTTCCTCTCCTACTCTTTTCATGATAATTAACAAGGCAATAAACATGTAAAACTTAAAAACCACAGAAGTGGAAAACTGATAAAGGCCTCTGAAATGATACCAAGGAAAAAAAAAAGAATCAGTGAACCAGAAGAACATATAAAGTTATTGCCATTGAGCTTTGCAGAGAGCAGAGAAATTGAAAGAATAATAAATAACGAGGTCAATTAAGTTTTCCAGCAAGAACTGAATCCAAGGTGAGCTCAGCTGAGTTAAACAACCAGCCACAGATACAAGGAATGGTTTGGGTTGGAAGACCATCTAATTTCAACCTCTTTGCCATGGGCAGGGGTGCCATCCACTAGACCTGGCTTTTTGAAGCTTCATCCAGCCTAGCTTTGAACACTTCCAAGGATGAGGCATCCACAACTTTGGGCAACCTGTTCCAGTGCCTCGCAACCATCACAATAAAGAATTTTTCCCTAATATCTAACCTAAACCCACCCTCTGTCAGCTTGAAGCCATTTCCCCTTGTCCTGTCACTGCATGCCCTTGTGCAAATCTGCTCTCTCACTCTCCTGCAGGCCCTTCAGGCACTGGAAGGTGCTGTAAGGTCTTCCAGGAGCCTTCTCTTCTCCAGGCAGAACAGCCCCAGCTCTCTCATCCTGCCTTTGTGGGAGGTTCTCCAGACTTCTTCTGATCATGATAGTGACCCTCTTCTGGACTGGCTCCAGCAGGTCCATGTTCCTCTTACGCTGAGACCCCAGAGTGGAGTCTCAAAAGAGCAGAGTAAAGGGAGGGAATCCACTCCCGCATCTTGCTGCCCACGCAATGAAGTTGGCTTTCTGGGCTGCAAATGCTTGTTGCTAGCTCATGTCCAGCTTTTCATCCACAAACACTCCCAAGTCTGTCTCTACAGGCCTGCTCTCAATTCTTTCATCCCTCAGCCTGTATCTGTGCTTGGGATTTCCCCAGTCCAGGTGTAGGACCTTGAACTTGGCATTTTTGAATGTCTTGAAGTTCACACAGGCCCACCTCTCAAGCCTGTCCCTCTGGACGGCATCACTTCTTTCCAATGTGTAGTCCAACGTGTGGAGTACACCACACAACCTATGTTGTCATGAAAACAAAAAGAGAAATTTCTTATGCTGGAATAACAGATGCCATTCAGGTTTAGGGAGGGGAGGGGAGGAAAGAGACATATTTTTTCAGGCACTCAGACATCCAGGAGTGTCAGCAGCTGTACTCAGCATGGAAAGGCAGCCTGTGCTCCCTCAGCAGCAAATGTTCCACCCAGCCTGGCTCACAAGGACCAGGTCCTTCCCCAGCCCACATGCTTTGAACCCTGCTCTGCAATTAGCAAAGCACAACATGAAGTGGTGGAACAGCAGCATTACCCAGAGAGTGAGAGGGGAAATTCAGTCTATGCTGTGAAAATGGAGGTAGGCAAGAGAGTAGTGAGCTCTTGAGGAGCTCTGCTGTGATGAGTATTAGCTTCATCTGTCTGATTAGCTACTGCCCTGCCACCTCATCCCCAGGTGTGCATGTACTTGCACACACAGACGTGGGTACACACAAGCCTCTATGTCCTGCCAGGTGAAAGCAGAAGCTTCTAGATTAAGTACATACACCAAGGTCTTAAGTTCAGTTTAATGAACCATCATGACTAAATTTGGCAAGATTTCCTGTCTTGCTTCTTTTCTGTACCTCAGACTGTTTTGATCCATTTGTGAGAAATTTAGTTTTGGCAAGTGGAAGTCCTTTTTCACTGCCAGTGGTTAATCTGCTCTGTGACACATTCATTCAACTAGAGAAAATCCAATATTGACATTTGTACCTTGGGGGGAAAAGAGGTTAAACACTGGATGTAAAATAAACTGCTGGACTGTGCCAAGCCACTGTGTAATATCTATATCATGTATTGGCAAGTTTCTTGCCCTTAGAACTCAGATGATGATGATCACATCTGGATTGCACTATTATTCCACATAATCAGTCAAATGGATGCTGTGGAACAACATGTGGAAGTGACTCTGATATCTCAGCTCAGTTGCTCCAGCCTTAGAGTAGTCCACTGAGAACAGATGGTTCACATACTGCTAAACCTCTTTCTTGTTTCCACCTGTTAGGATTAAAAGGCAGCTTAAAGCACAGTAAATACTCTCACAACATTAATTTTGTCTATAAGAAATTACTGTCTTGGCCACAAGAAGGTTTGGCAGTTCCTGGTAAGAAGGAGATGGTCTGTGTGGCCAGACATTCACATGTGGGAAGGACTGACCCCAAGAGCCCCACCCAAACATGTTGTCAGTTAATCATTTTCACTACTGCTGTGTCTAAGAGTCAGCCAAAAAAAAAAATCCTGTTGTGCAAGGCAGTGTGCAAACATGGAGTGTGGTGACACCTTGGCTCCAAAGAGTTCATAGCCCAAAGAAGACCTCAGCATGGTCTACCCACCTATTTTACATTTGATTTCTAGATCTGGGTTTAAAAGTCCTGAAATCTGCGACCATTGCATACCTGGTGCAATGCAAGGTGCATAATATCTGGGAAGAGTCTCACTGATTTCAGGAGACGTCGTTCTTGGATGTACGTGCTTTTGGTTTAAGCACACATATATATGCTATTGGATGTGTATGTGTAGTCTGCATTTCAGATTGTAACAGGCATAAATGTTGGTCTAGAGAATATTTCACAGTGGAAGATCAAAGAATACGGTATTAAATTCTCCCTCTCCAAAACTAACTGTCCTTGATCTTGGGTGTAGTGCTGCTGAAAATAAGCAGGATTTCTCAAAGGCTAAGTGTTTTTCAACAACTGTAGCAAGATAATATTGCAATAATGATCAGAATTGGCTGAGTTTAAAATCATGATTAAGTCTTGTAAAGCATTTATCTTAACTTTAAAACCTTGGAATGACCAACTGACTCCTTTTACACCTTGTCATTAAAAGAATATGGTGGACAGGTAGAAAGTAACCTGCCATTCAAATTTAACCAAGTTTAGACAGAAACCTGAGAACCAGCCAGAGCTGGAAACAAACCACTGCTGCTGATTATTCTGACTGCTGACAAATAAAAACTAAGATCTTTCATAAACCATTAACTTTTAAAATGCCTTAACTTCTTTCCATTATATCTAGAACTTCAACCCATTAATAATGAGCCAAACCAAAGCAATGATGGCATCACACAGACTGCAGACGTCATTGCTTGCCTAAAAAGTTATCTACATTTACTGAGGCCAGTGCTACTCACCCTGAGCTTTGCATAAGACAAATTTAACAGAGCCAGAAATGGCATCCTGACAACTATGTTTTCCTGGTATAGTCATTTTGGTTAGAGAAATAGCAGAGGAAAGCAAAGTGAACATCAGAGACTGCTAAACTCAGATGTGCAACTAATGATTGGGAAAAAACCTTTCACAGCTGTAAATTTGAATTCCACAACAAGGAAGATATCAACCACACAGAGCTGTAGTAATGCAATATTCAATGGGGTTTTCGCCAACCAACAGTATAGGCATATCTTTAATGAAGAATATTGTGGCCAGCAAACCTCAGAGAAATCACTCAGAACTAACACCCTCAGAAGAATCAGTGAGAGGAAGACCACTGGGCATTATTTACCTAGACAACAAAATAAGTTTTGAGGCAGCATCGTACAAAAAAACAATTTATGAGAGGATAACTACCATCTACTCAAAAGGATAATGTTTTCGTTCTCAATTGAAAAGCATTTTACTTGATTACAAAAAAAAGAGAAAAATTTAAAAACAAACCAGGCACTCTCCTACAAAACCTACACAATAGAAAGGTGTTTCAAGGGATTGATGACCAGCTTATTGTAGCTCAGGTGAAGACATCTGTAGCAACAGAAATGGAAAGGAAGATGATTTGATCTGCAACACATACAATGGTGTTAAGAATAAAAATTTAAGAAAGAGTTCATATATGAAACCAGGTGAAATAAAGTGTATATAGGCATAAATAGAGAGAAGGAGTGGATGAGTCTGGTACTGAGGACAAAACCACAAGTCCAGAACAAAGAAGTAAAAATATCATGCTGGTTAAACACAGATGAGACTGGTAGGGTACTAACATCCTGTCAGGGGTCAGGGTACTTAAAAATGATGAAAAGCTGTGTGCTCTGCTAGACATGGCATGTGAATCAGCAGGAGTGTTGTGTAGCAAGGATCACAGACCCAAGGTCTTCTCTTTGTGGATCTTAAGTATCCACACACACGTTTCTGAGGGACTACACAAGCAGCAGAACAGACAGCACATCCCCAAACTGCCCCTTTGTTAAATAAAAAATTGTATCAGGCAGTCAAAATCAGTGCCACGGGAGTGAAAACTCACTCACTGCATCCTTACCTACAGGTCAGGCTGGAGACGAAATCCCTCTAAATCACTCTGGAACAAGCCAGTGGTGAATCAGAGCTATCTCCTCATCACTTTATAGTCTCCTCGTCACCTTATAGTCTCCTCATCACTTTAGTGTCTCTGCAAGACATTTTTGTTTCCTTTCATCTTGCTTCCTCTGGTTTATATTAACAATTATGTACAGCTTTGTCAGTGAGGAATGTAAATACCTACACATTATGTGTACACATAGTTTCACTTCTACCAGAGATTAAGGGTTTGGTTTCACCAGAAAGTTTTTCCAATGGCATAGAGAGCCAAATAGCAAGGAAATTATATTTGATCCATCCTGTATTACCCTTTAATCTGGAGTCTATTCCATAGATAGAGAAGGTGCATTAACAACATTATCAGGGTGAATCCATGCTCCTAGGTACTCAGCAGCTACTAAAACTTCTGTCTTTAGAAGAAAAAAGTTAATGTCTATTATTATTCCAGAGCTCCTATTAAATCAGATCCAGACATGGTTTTCATCTACCTTTAAGATTCCTCTTCATGTTCAGGGAGCATTTATTATCAGCATCAGCTTCATAATCTTGGGATGGAGGCTCATCTGGCATTGGTGTCTTCTTCATCTTCATTAACTCTAATTTCATTATCACCTGTCCTGGAATGACCTGGGATCACTCACTACTTCTTTCTTTCTCCTCTGGGAAATGAATTCCTGGTTTTGTCCTCAGCTACTGAACTGCTTTTGTGAGCCCTGCAGCAAATAATTAATATTAGCTATATAGTCTTCATCTCTCATCAATCTGGGTGCCCCATCCCATCTTAAAAGCACTTCTGGCTCCTTGACTCATCTTTCTGTTTCTGATATACATGTTTTTGAAAGCCTCTAGAACATTCCGCTTGGCTCAGTACTCTTATTTCATCCGTCGTGTGAGCTTTTCTCACTTTTTTTTTTAAATCCGTTTATTAACCTTCTTATTCCTCACCTTCCCTTCTTGCATTTGATGTTCAACAGCTCTCAGAAGTCTTTTGTGTGACATAAGAACCAATTTTTCCAGTTAACTATTCAACCCCTTCTCCTGCTTCTCCCCTCCCCCCCCCCAAACAAAAGTGTTATGAAGGTGGGCTTGGGATGACAGGGCATTGCTGGATCAAAGAAACAGCCTGAATTAAAGGTCTTTCCTCAAAAGAGAGGTCTTGACTGAAAATCTCAGAGGGCTCCCCAACTGGAGGGAAAAGTTCTGTAAAAAGCAGGCACCCCAGCTCCTCTCCCTGGCAGCAGCAGAGGACATTGTCATCTGATAAGGTAGCAGGGCAATAACATTTTATTTCTGTCCTGCACCTAATGAACTGGGCTGTTTGGCACTAAACAGAAACATAAAGTGAGGGAAGAATGGCAGAAATATATAGTGGGGGAGGAATGACAATGACCAGAAGAGGAGAGAAAAGGAAAGAAACCTTTTTTTCAGCTCTTTGTCTTTGACGCACATCTGAGGTAATAAACGGGGAGCTTTGTGGTCTAGTTGCATTTTAATCAATTTTCACTGTTAACTACATTGGAGAGGCTGCTAACTTAGATTCATGTATGGCTTTACACTGCCCCTTCACTGTTTGCAGCCTCATGAGAACAAAGTCTCCACCATGGACTACTGCTCCTGAGGAGAGCAGGGGCAAGAAAAGCACCCCTGAACAGAAACAAAGAGAAAGAACAGGATCCTTTGCATAAACAAGGGGAAAATGGAGCAATTGTGCTGCACGACATGAGGCAAGAGGGGAATTTCGGTGGCTGGCAGCAACCCACAGCCACAGATCTTTGGAGAAAAAAATCCTGGCACCAAGAATTTGGGAGATTCCAATAAAAACGTAGAAGCAGAGGCAGAAAACTCTTTCCTCCCGGTTGTGTACATGTGTCCACACAACCAGCATATGTTAAGCCTTTAAATGAACATTTGGCCGTGAAACAGTAGCTATGGCAATAGGCAGGCACGGATTTATGTACTGTATGTACATATCTCGTAGAAAAGCTCTCTGTTTCTGAACTGGACTGGCAGCTGCTTGAAATTTTCCCCTTCCCTTTCCCTAAGGTCTCAGGTGTGGGATTCATGAGCCAGTGTCTCAGCTAGAACAGGTGTCTATCGCTGTGTAAATAGCAATTAGGCCCAAATTTCAGACTTTTTTCAAATCCCTATCTGAGGAAAAGCCCAGGAATAAATAGTTGCTGTAACGGCCAGGGGTATTGTGTAGCATTATAGCCTCCAGCTGGGCTATTACATACTATAGACTGGTGAAGAATACAAGCACCTGACAGATGTGTTCTGTTAGCTTCATTAGAAAAGAAACAAAGAAACTCCTCAATTAATAGCAGTGGAGCCAAAGGGAAGGGGGGTGCGGGAGGGAGGAATCATAGCCTGTTATTTAAACAGAGTCAGGGAGCCTTTCACTGATGGCTTAATATGATTCATTAATAAAAACAGCTTTTTGAATGCCCAGTTTAAGTCAAAAGAAATCACTAGCGTGGGTTTTTTTGTTGATGGTGGGTATTTTTCCCTGCAAAAGAAGGGCAAAATGACAAACTAGAGTTTCTGCATTCATTTTGTGTGAGACCTCTCCTTCTCAAAGCTGCCTTTCCCTGGGGTATTTATCCCTCAGGGTGGTGGCACAGTCATCAGGAGTTGACGGGGTCATAGCGAGACTTTGGATGAGAGAGATTTGTAGGGAATAATATGGAAACATTCCGTGTAATATGGAAATATTCTGTGTCTCAAGTAAGAAGGTTTAAGGATTTTAAGGTATTAAAGTGGAGCTCCTCATTATGGTGGAAGTCAGATACATCTGGAAAGCCACACTGTTCTATCACAACATGTTATTCCTGGTTTGAGGGCCTGAATGAAGAGCAAAGCCATGTAGAATTTAGTTCTCTGCACCACTTCTTTAAAAGTTATACACTCCAAGTCTCTATTTAATGCAGTTTTGATTATAATAAACTTATGTAAAAACGTTATTGTACTGTATCTCCTTCTTATGCCAGGCGCTGCACAGGGTAGAGAATCTTGCAGGTAGCTACAGAAACAAATTTCCTCCTCCTAGATGTAAGATGAAGCCATCACCATCTTTTTATAGCTCATAAAACTCAAAGGTAATATAATTCTTACTCTTCAGTGCTTAGTGCTCTCACTGATGGTGGCTACAAGCATTATCTTCCCAGAACATATTGGAAAGAGAGGGAGGCATTTCAAACACTTGCAGTTTCAGGGGGCTCCCAACATGAAGCCCTCTGTCCTGGAGGATTTTGAAAATGAAGAAATTGCTGCAGCACCTCCATGGGGTGATGCAGAATAAAGGGGAAGGAAAGGATAATTTGGCACCTAAGAGTACAGAAGGATCCCTGCGATGGAGGTGGCCACCATTTGCACCCTGACTTGGCAAACGAACTCAGGCCAAGAGAAGACCTTGCAGGATTTATCAGGCTCCATCTGGGCAAGAGGATGGGGGTGGTGTGGCTCCCATGCACCAACGTGGATCCATGTGGTCCAAGTGTGGGCATGACAAAGCTGTATGCTGAGTTGGAGGGTTGGTTTGATGAAATTTTTTACGGAAAGACTGAGGAGACCATCAACACCTATCAACTCCTCTCACGTATTTCTCTGCAAGTGGTTTTCCATAGTGTATTAAACGATGTTTTGTCAAAGCCTGCCTGTAAATGTACCAAACGATGGGTCTTTCATCACTCCCCAAGGGACAGTCGTCCATGGCCAAATTGATCTAGCTGTCAAGAAGGATTCTTTTATATATTCAGGCTAATTTTTCCTATTCTTAATTTCATCCCATTACTCTTAGTTAAACCCCCTCCTATTGTCCTAAATAATTCACCTCCCTCAGGAATTAACCCCCTCCATGTATTTGTAGGCTATTCTTTTGTCCCACAGTAGTCCTCACTTAGCGAAGCTATCTATATTTAATTCTTTTAATCTCTCTTCATAAATTAGTCCCTCCAGCCAGTGAGGGGAAGGGCATATTTGAGACGTTGTTCAGTGATGAGCTAGGATACTGTACTACAGTCAGGATATCTAGAGCATGGAAAATGCCTAGGGGAAGCCTAAACATTCATATTACTTTTTTTTCTTTCTTTTCCCCAAGTATTTGAATGGCTGTAGACAAAGTGATATTTCTGAAGGAGAAAAACATTACTAAAGATCTCTGTTTAATTCCCCCTTTTCTGTGTCACTGTTGTAAATGTCTGCTTTGTCCTCAGTTAATAACCTCCATCACCAGCTGGCCAGCTCTTGCTTACAAGCTTTGCCTTCCTTTACACCCCAGCCTAGATTTTTTTATATCTGCGTGAAAAGCAGGAAATCAGACAGTGTAAAAACAGATTAAACTCTATATGATAATAAACAAGTGCAGTGCTGCTTTGGCATGCTGGAGGTTTTGCCATTAGGCCTGAAGAAGCTGTTTACTTGTGATAGTTGGTATACTTGTGAAAAAGTTATTGCTTTTCTAATGTACATAAATTCCTGATAAAAGAGATAGTAGCACTATTTTCTTACTCCACACACAGAATCAGACAAGAGTAGTACTCTTGCCCTTCCCACACAAAATTAATGGCTTGGAGGATTCAGACTTATGAGTCAGATGTAAATTAATGACTGGTTTATTTGAATTGTTAGTTTCCTTCCTCCAGGTAGTTTGTATGATAGCAAAGTCTCCCTTTAGGAAAAACCTGTATAATTCTGTATGACTTACATCTATTTGCTGCAAATCACTCTCTGTTTCAATCAAGCTCCACATACGAAGAAAGTGAAGTGACTTATACCAGGGTATGAGGATAACATAGTCTTTGAACCATGGTTTGTGTTTTTTTAAAAAACAGAGTAATTGTTGTTATTACTTGTACTTTATGTCACTTTTCCTGTGTAACTTTAACACTCCTTTACCAGCAAGTCGAATTTTGTGTTAAAACTTACATCCTGACACAATTTTAAGGTAACCATCAGTATTTGTTAAAAGGAGCTATAAGATTATTTGACTTTTGTGTTGAAAAGGGATTTTCAATTGCTTTAAATACATCCAAAGACTTGGAATGACTGGGCCTGTGCACTGAAATCATTTAAATATCTAAAAGAGAAATGCAGAATCCAGCACATGAACCAGTGCCCATAATTGGCTCTGATACCTCAGCAATTTATTTATTTTTCTCCACAGCTGACTTAATACCAAAAATGAATTCAGTACTTGCCAAAATGCCTATTGCAAAAAAAAAGTCAAACAATTCAGATTTGGGTCACACAAACCTGAGAAACATTAGAGACCAATAAACGAGATCTTCTGAAAATAAACAGACCTCTATGTTAATGTGAAACAATTCAGTCTTTAAGCCCCTGGCTTTTTTGTTTGGTTTTTTTTTGTTGTTGTTGTTTTTTTTGCACTATGGCAACACATAGGATCACTTCTGGTTATAAAGGCTGTACAAGTATGAAACCCAAAAAAATCCTTAACTTTAGAGTTTTTACACTAAGGAAAGTAATTGGATCATGAGAGCTAGGGATGTGTGTACACGTGTACAGGGAAAAGGAGCATCAATCACATGCACAAGGTGCCCTATGAGTGCCTTCTTTCTCTCAAAGATTCCTTCTCTTCCATCACAAAGCCCATTTGTCTGCTCAGTGACCAAAGCAATGGCTTAATGTCGCTGGCAGTGGCCATTTCTTGAGTCAGGAGATGTCCGTGAGGAAGACTTCATCCAAAACTGTGAGACCTTCAGATCCTTCCCTCTGGAGTGTCAAGGTTGAGATCCTGACATGCTATCTCCACACATCAAACAGCTTTGTTCCAAAAGAAGAGAAAAGTGCCTATTTGCTTCTTTTCCAATGTTTATGGGTCAATTTGAGTGCAAAATGCGAATTTACACGGGCTGGAAACTCTATTTTAATCTCTGGGTTTGTTATATTTTCTTCTTTCATCATCCCGCATTGCAAATTATTCTAGTTCTATTTCTCTGGTGTATTAAACTAGTGCATTGCTAACTCTCAGCTCTCCATTCAGGTTCTGGCATCAAAGCCTTAGGCCAATTTTATTTCATTTGTATTTGCTGTCAGAGTAATGTCTTTATTCTAAAATGCCCTTCTCCTATCAACTTCTCAGGTGGCTTGACAAAAGTAGAAAGTGTGAGGAAGGAAAGAAACCCTCCCCCACGCTGCAGTCTGCTGTATTGCTTTTATGTTTTCACCCTCTCTGAGGGGGAAAATGTACAACACACATCGAGAAAATGGAGTTCAGGACGCCATTTAACAATGAAAGGGATATTTTTCTAATCCTAGCTACACACTTGACCTGTTCTCTTGTATTTGTATTTGTATTTCTATTTGTATTTGTATTCGTATTTGTATTTGTATTTGTTTTTATATATGTACGTATGTATGTATGTGTGTGTGTGTGTGTGTGTATGTATTTAAAAAGCCCACACACAGAGTTTTAAAAAACAGTCAAGCTGCTGTTGCTCTGGGCTAATTTATTTTCAACTGCAAGTGGCACATTTTCTCAATTACAAACAAAATTTTAGTAAAGCAGAGTGAACATCTATCACATCCAATTATGATGACAATGCAGTGCCATGCAGCTGAGGGTTAGGCTGGGACCAGACGTGTTTTTCTTGAGGCCATCAAGGATTGCGCTGGAGCTTTTTTTATGCATGGGTAGAAAAGTGATTTAAGCTGAATGACAGGAAGCCCAAATCATTTTGTCATATTAAAGACTGCCAAGGACCCACCTCAGGATGGAAGTGTTTCATGTCAGATATAAAGCCAGAATTAGGCAAGGTAAGGATAGCTGTGAGCAGGATATTTTAAATGTCACCGGACAAGAGGAAGCATAAAAAAAAGTTTATCTGCTGGCTTTGCACATCAAGCAGTTGCAGCACTTTAAAACTTTGATTCTGTTTAATATTCCCCATTGTGTCCAGCAAAGGGCACATAACATTCTAATAGATTTTAGCTGTAAAAAACAAATGTGGCCTACCTCGAAAATCACATGCACTTAAACATATATAACCAAACATTTTAGATTCCCTTGCATACATACACATCTGCCTGCAGCAATCCATGCATTGGCAACACTGAGGACACTGAAATTGCTGGGTCATGTACTTTTGCAAAGATCTCAGCAAGCAGTGCCACCTTGCATCCCCCTCATGCTCTGTTTTCAGAAAAAACGATTCTCACCCCTTTAAAAAAAATAAAGATTTGGGTGGCACAAAATACAGATGCTTCCCAAGCACAAACACGTGTATACACGTTTTGAAGGCTACTCCCTATTAAGTGCTTTGGTTTTGGATAGTTTAATCTGTGTCCTTAATAGTTTGAGGCAGAACAATGGGTTTCTCAATTTAGGAATGTGCATGTTAAAAGCAGGAATTAGATGAGACCTCTGTACCACAGCAATGAGTTCCACCAGAGCATTTCAATAAATCTAATCTACAGAAATCATGACTACATTTTGGATCCCAAGAAATGTTGTGTCTTAGGAATGGAGTATTTCATAAAGTAGCCGAACAGTGCCAGTAATTCAGCATCAGCAGTCAGGAAAAAGAAACCTCAGCTAGCTAAGCCAATGCAGCTGATTGCTCCCTTGCAAGTGGTGATCATTCAAATTCCTCAAAAACTGTAACAGCTTCCAGTAATCTTTTCCTTTGACAGCTCTGGGACAAACTTTTTCATTCATTCATTCTTTTCTCTGAAGCTTTATGTCAAAATTAGGGATGAGTAAATCCTGCTTCTTTCCCTGCTTTCTTTTGCTTTACCCCACAGCTCTGTTTTATTTTTTACTGGAAAAAGAAGTTGATGTAAAAGAAGAAGTAAAACGAACAGAAAACAAAACATTAAAGGAGTTCCCAGTAAAATAAAAATGGAAAGATTCTAAAGCAAAAGAGGACTTCCCACCCCTGCCCCCGGCCCCCATTTAATCAAACACCTATTTTTGCCACAGTCTGGGGAAGAGCAGGAACCTCTCTGCACTCTACCAAGACATTGCTGCCTGAATGTATGTTCATATTCACTATAGTGACAGATGCAAGAGAAGTGACTTTTTTTTACAACAATTGGATGACAAAAATTATGGGATTGAATAAAATTTTCTTTCCCTGGGAATGCAGATACAGAAACGTAGTATGCATTTATAATACTATCTCTTTGCATATTACTCACACAATAATGTGTTTTGATTTGCTGCAAATTACGGAAAACTTAAAATACTAATTTTAAAAAAGCTTGCCCTGGCTGCCTCTATCACACACACAGACACACACTTATTTTCTATACAGTAACTCCTCTTTCTAGTGATGCTTATAAGAATATTTTCTCAGAACTGTGAATCCTGAGAGGATGCACTGAAGGGCCATTCCTGTAGCTACTTTTAGCAGGGTCATACAGGGGTTGATAATGACATTTTTATGTTTCTTCACTGGCCTTTATGTTTCTCTGTGTGCTGTATTTAAGGCAATAAACCCAGAGTGAAATATAGAAACCACAAATTCATTTATGTCCATAGGAAAAAATACATTTCTTCACATGTACAATACAGGATGCAGAAGCCATGATGTTAAATCAATTCAGTATCACTATTTTACTCATGTCAGATCAAAGTTTGAGAAATGGTATCTGGATAATGGAATTTTATTGTTTTTATGACACAAATCAACAACCACATTCAGCCTGAAGTCGGTTTACCACAGAGGAAACTCCTCATGTCCCAAGCATCCATATATACAAATTAAACATTCCTAGATCTGAGGCTATGAATGAAAACCAAGGTGTTTGGAAGTTAAATCAAATGTCCATATCAATCAAATATCCACTGTAGAACTGTCTCTGCTAATGTTAACGTTTTAGTCAAGACTACTTTTGACATTTCTGTAAATAGTAAACAGCCACAGGAGCTATTTTCTCACCTACTTCAGGGGAAGGAAGAGTTTTGGAAGAAGTGAGTATTCATAATTCAGACACAGAATTTCACACAGATAGGTTTTTGAAGAGCCAAAGCAACAACCAAGATTATTGGTCCTCCACAATGCCCAGACAACATCTAAGAAGCATCCTGAGAAGCAATTCCCAGACTATTTGCACTGCACTAGTTCTGCATATCTAAATGTTCCTGTTACAATCCAAGATAAAGACCTGCTCTCGGACTCAGTGGAGAAAAAGATACCAGAGGGAGCTGTGAGTGATGTGGAAAGGAAACTGCTGTGAGGAAAGTGCCTAGAAAAGGGAAGGGGGCTGAAGGGACACTGGGCCACCCTCATAGGCTGAGCGAGAAAGGTGGAATAGTGCTGAAGGAAACATCTGGAATTTCCTCAGGTAGGACCTGACTTGAGGCTGATGTGGTCCAGAAAATAACAGGAGTGGAAACAGAAGCAAGGCCCACCAAAGGTGTAATTGATCCCAGGAAAGGGCTTAGGACAACTGTATCCCACCATGGAGCACGTGCTAACACCATGGTCACCTGGTTTCTGTTCTCTTTGAAACCATGTGCCCTTCCACAATGGACAAGCTTGGTGTGCCCAGCTGCCCAGACCCTAGGGATGCAGCACAGCCAACATGACCCTGTGCAGCGTTATCAAACAGCCTGGCTAGCACCACTCCCACAGGGTCCTCACAACATGCAACAACCACTCAGGTTAACAGAGGCAAAAGGCACAGAAAGTTGGTCTCTTTCTCCAGGCAGCAACTGACAGAATGAGAGGACACAGTCTTAAGCTGCGTCAGGGAAAATACAGGTTGGATATTAGGAAGAAGTTTTTCACTGAAAGAGTGATTAAATGCTGGAATAGTGTACCCGAGGAGGTGGTGAAGTCACCATCCCTGGATGTGTTTAAAAAGAGACTGGATGTGGCACTTGATACCATGATCTAGTTGAGGTGTTAGGGCTGGGTTGGACTCGATGATCTTGAAGGTCTCTTCCAACCTACACGTTGTGATTCTGTGATTCTGTGAGATGATGCTGGTTCTGCTTAGCCTGATCCTCCTACCAGAAAAGGAGAGGCAGAACAAATGCTGGTGAGCTTATCAGAAACAAGAGATGGTTTATTGAGAAAGTGTTCAACAATTACTTCTTTGAAAGAATTTGGAACATCGCCCCTTCAACAGTGCCGCTTACCATCCGCTCCAAAATTAGATTGGCAAATCCCTCCTGGCCCTTTCCTACCAGGAAGACTTCCTACTCCATCCATTAACCCCGAATCCCACATACTCAATATAAACTGACGATTGACAGTCAATGGTATTGGCAGACCCACTCATCAAAGCTCTTTGCACAACAGGAAACAACCTGCTTCAGTTCATCATTGTGTAATTCAGTGCCACGTTATTAGAGATATGAGG
Organism: Illadopsis cleaveri; assembly: GCA_013399915.1. NCBI lineage: Eukaryota > Metazoa > Chordata > Aves > Passeriformes > Timaliidae > Illadopsis > Illadopsis cleaveri. Next base: position 842,754 of record VXBB01010837.1, read on the forward strand.
AAAATGTCCACAGGAAGAGAGATTGAAAAGAATAGGACTCCTAGTTTAGACAAGTAACAAAAATGGACTTTTTATGTGACAGCAAAAAAATCTACTTTTGAGTTATCTACTGTTTCTCATGATGAAAGAACAAGAGATTAAAAAATGAAAAACATTCAATTGAAAACTGATAAAAGGGTTTATTTATTTCTGTACTAAATGCAAGTAACTTCAGGATCTAAATGTCAACTGATATGACTGAAGGCAAAAAAAGAATTCAGTAGGATTAGAAGTTTATCTGGATATTAAGAATATATCATTACAAAACTAACCTGCCAAGCTATGGGGTTTTTTCTCCTGCAGTTAGTAAATATAACAAACAGCTTTTTTGAAAATATTGAGGTATTTTGAGGTAGTCAGTCTGAAGATTTAAAGGGACTCATAGAAAATAACTGAAAAATGAAACTGTACCGCACTTGCTGTCTCATAATTCTACCTTACTGGCAATCTGAATTAAATAATTAGCTGATAAACAAAACAGGCTGAAAACATATTTGTTGACAAACACTGTAATATTCAAACTTCACTCTCACAGTTCGTTAGCAGAATAACTCTTTGGTGAAATTAAAAAAAAAAGAAAAATCAACATACTTTAGGGTTTTCCATCATGCAAAAGTATTTAATTTTTTAAAAATATGCTTACCCCAATACATTCAGTATTAGGATTATACATGCTTCTGACTTCAGGACTGCCTTATTTTAGGATGTCCTAGAAGAATTTAACTTGTCTTTCTAATAAAATGCTTGTCTGGTGGGTTCTGTAGTTTTGCCTTTGTAATTATGTGCCAAATTCATCTTCCAGCCTTGAACTGACTTCCCCCTAAACTCACGAGGTGAGCTACTGCATGTCTAACTGATTTAAATTCAAAGTGAACAGCATGTATCCTCTGCAATCTGCATCTTTCTTACAGCTCATGCTTCCAAAACACAACAACTTCGAGACACGGTTTAAAAATGGAGGAAGCTATTGCAAAATAAATACTGCAGCTCATTTTACATGCCCAAGCCTGTGAAATACCTTCACTAATCTACCTCATACTTTCCATCTAACAGTTCTACCAGATTTGTTAAAAAGCAGATATGCAAATTGTAGGTTGAAGGGAGTTTCTTTCGTGAAGTTGAACATAAGGGGTAAAATAAGACTCGATTGTAAAAAGACATTAATTCAACTGCAACGGCTTCATAATTCAGAGTATTAGATTAATGCTTTACGAGCACAGTATCTACAACTTAATGTAAATGCTGTAACAAACTGAAATTCAGAGATAGAGACTGTTCACAGGTTTGGCTTGGACCCCATCCACAGAGGCTTTATTAATCAGCACAGAACGTTTAGTCTAACCTTTGCCAGTCAGTTCAAGGTAGAGAAGCTTCCTGAAGGCTGACATAAATGTCTTTCATCCTTGCAGACATCTAGCACCTCCCTCTGCTCTAGCCATAGGGCTGGGTCAGACCTTCCAGTGTCACCTCATCACTCCTGGTGTGCTGGACCACCCGAGCCATGACCCAGGCATTGATGCTGTGGGTGCAAGAGCAAGCTAAGCCAAAAAGGTATCTGCATCTGTCACATGGAAAAAAGCAAAAGCCAAAGCTCTGAATCACTGGTAATGCCCCCAAAGCACTGCAGGACATGCACACTCTTCACAACACAACAGCAGAGAGATTCTTTGCCCTCTGTCCCATCCATGGCTGCCGGAGCTCACCACATCCCCATCCTGCATCCTATTACTTTTCTTTCGTCCACCACACAGAAGGAGAACAGCTGAATCAGGAACAAGCAGAGAATTGCTTTTTAGCAACATTACAAATGTTAAGCTAAACAAAACCAACAAGCAAAAACCCAGCATGGCAGTAATAGTGATGAAGCCACAGCACTTTATCATAATCCCATCTAGTGAGACAGGGGATCTTCGTCAATATGTTTCATGCTCAGAAAATGTACTGCTCAGCACTTTGACACTGTACTAGCCAAACACATTTTAATTTATTTTATTTTATTTTATTTTATTTTATTTTATTTTATTTTATTTTATTGTGGAGAGGTTCTTTTATTTAAAAGCACATCTTGAATGCAGATCAGTGTCCTCCCATAGCAACTTCCTGACCCATTCAAACAAGGACATGTGATGGTGCCCACATGAACACAGTGCACTGGGAGAAAGCACCAAGGATATGGGCACAAGTCCTTGGGACAATTTTCAAGGACATTTACATGACAGAATACTAAGAACCATTTTAAAAGAATTTATCCACTGAGAGCCCTTACAGATTTGGCACAGAGACGTGTAATTTTATCCCATTACAGGTTAACAGTGGAGACAAGTACGAGGCCTCCACAAGCAACCAGAATGAGCAGCCCCAATGACAAGGCAAATCTATTGGTAGTAAGGAGTTATGAAATAACTTATCAACTTTGAAAATATCTTCTGAACCTGGGCAGTGGGTGTCTGAGCTATGCCATGGAATGTTAGGAGTTATAGCACTGGGCAGAGAGCAGCTCCCCTTCCTGTTTAGACATACTCAGGGTCGCACTACTCTGTGAGCACCTCATAAGTCTTTGGTTTAGTCCAGATTTCATGCATTTACCCTTCTCTCTCTGAGCTAATCTTTCCATGTCTTTCACAGCTTCTATAGACAACTTCCAGCCTTTCACTCTGCAGATATTTTCATCTTGCATATCAAGCTTTTTCTAAAATTTCTTTATTATGTGATGAACTGAAAAATTTTGTGAGATAGACTAACTTTCCTTTTATTGGCTGAAGTGCAATTTACACAAGGGAGGTTGTTTTCTTAAGTTCCACAGACTCTAACACATTATTTCCTTTTCTTTTTCCTGGATACTCCACTACCTTCTGTGATTTATTCCAACTATTTCTGTGGGTGTCCTTCGCCTTTTCTCACTAATCATTATTGGGTTTGACCTATCAATCTGTCTGACTTGATAAAGTAACTCCAAAGTTCCTCACAGTCTTCAGGAGCTCTGAATGCTAAGGGCTTTTGTATTAGCTCAAATATTGTTAGCTGATTAATGAAAACTTTAAGTAACAGATCACAAGAGAAGAGCACTAAGCAGCATATTCCCAAGGATGAAGCACCTGTGAGGGTAAAAAGGCTACAAAACTTGGAGCCAGTCTCAAGCCATGTTTAGCAGTGGCAGAGGCAGGCTTACCACCCACTCTCAGCTTTATTCCAGTAACCTCAAGTGATGTTGTTCCATCAGTTACCAGTGGCTCTAATGACATTTATTTTGTTCTTAACCCTTACTGAACTTGAAAAGTTCATTCACACTCCAAAGGTGCAAATGAAAGGAAAGGTCTTGTGCAGCTCTGCAGGGAGACACCAGGACAGTGGGGTTTGGACCAAAGGCTGTGAAAAGCTGAGAGCGTGGAATTTACTCTACAATGAAGCATCACTAATTCTCAAGCAATCAGCATTAGCCCTGAGAAACTACTCAATACCGTCCTGAGAAAGCTGTGAGACTGCAAGGGTGAAGCCCTGAGGACGGAGCTGCTGCTGCTGCCAGCCCACACTGGCAGCCATGGGCTAATAGCCTGCCACAGGAATCCTCGTGTGAGATAGCCATAGCCTTTGGAATTGGATAAGAGAAAATAGAAGGGAAGCAGTGTAAAATGTCACATCCAGACAAGAGAACAAAACAAAGGGTGTTGGGGTTTTTTTTTCCTCCTTACAGCAGGGAGAGAAAAGTACTCAAAAGTACTCACAGGAGCTTCTTATCCTTTCCTCCTTTTTTTTTT
>VXBB01010837.1:847448-863452 GCA_013399915.1 Illadopsis cleaveri
GGGATTTCGGGAGCTCTGGCCGCCTTATACATTTTATTAACGCTATGCTAATTAGCTGGAAAGCCACACATTGATTTTCTTGAAAGGATTCAAGGATCAAATAGCCATGAATAGAGCTGGCAAAACCTAATCTACTAATGGATTTAACTTAAGAGAAATATAAAGCTCAAATAAAAATATGATTATTTGGGAGCTTCTTAACTAGTANGTCTCCCTCTCCCTCTCCCTCATGTCCCAAGTTCCCAGGGCTGGGCTCCACAGAGGGTACCAGGAGGCTGCACAGCCATGCCAGGGGATTGAGGAACATGTGTCCCATTCTAACCAGGGCTAGCAGAGGCAACACAGGGATCCTCCTCTCTCCCAGGAGCACATCTCCACCTGATGTAAACCATCACCAAGTCCAAGATCCCTAGCCACAGGGAAGGCTCCCACTGTTGCATGTGCTCTATAAGCATAACACAAGAAAATGGTCTAAAATACGAAGAAATGAGGCTTAATGGGAGAAAGAAGATGTCAGACAAACGCAGACAGGAAGGAAATATGAGGACATAACAGGAAAATAATAGTCAGCTGGGCAAGCAGTCACTCCAGTACACCCACAAGCAGTTGTTCAGTCTTTTATAGATGCCATTATAAAAGGCAGTTTGAAGGTGGATTGGACAGAAAGCAATACTAAGGCAAGTTTGGATTTGGCTGCAGTGATGCATCTTGAGCTCAAAATGCAGCAGGAAAGAAAACAGAGAGACAGTTGTTTAAGCTTTAACAATGCAACAGGGAAGGAAACACAGAGGGCCTTGTCTGAAAATTTAACAAATGAGTAATAGACACCAGAAAATTGCCTGACTGGAGGTGGAAGCAGATATTTCATGAGTACACAGGAGATGGTGGTGAACCAGTGATGTTCTAACTGGGGAATCAGGCCTTGAAAACTAAGATATGTAACTGATTTCAATGCAGCATGGGAAGACAAGTAGGTGGGAGAGATCCCTCAAGACTGATTGGCAGGTCCACACAATGAGGCATAGAAAGCTTGGGATATCTGGATAGGTGGGTGACCTGGTACATAGCATGCTCCCAAAGTTTCATAAGGTCGCAGAGCTCAAAAAGAAAATTTTAAAATCAAGACTAAAATCAAATTCATTATGCAGAAAACTACACTGACAAATTACATTAGTCTTCTCCTAGGCATAGATACAAAGTAGCAGGTCTAAACCAAGGTGCAGTTTGTGCAAGGAACAAAGTCAAAGCTGGACAAAATCGAAACTGGTATCAAGTGAGCAGAAATCTCAAGTGTGAGTCTCCCCTGCCATTGTATTATAAAAGGGAGTACACAAGCTGCCTTCTGGATCTCTCTGCAAGCCATTTTCTCTCAGTGACTCAAGATGTGCACAGTTCACTAGTAAAAAAGATCATTATTTTAACTGTCAGCAACAGCCTCAGCCTGTGCTGCCATTCTGTCTCACACACCAGTAACAATCAAAGCCATCCAATTTGAAATTAGCTGCCAGTCCTCAGGATGTTGGGTGTGTCAGAACAAAATCAAGCAGGGCATCCCACACTGGGCTGGGTATTCAGTGCTTCCTGAACACAAAGGAGTATTCTCTCCATTTCAGTTAACACAGTGAGCAAATCTAACTTTACACCAAACTTTTCACATCTAGGTGATATAATAAGGTGTGTTTCTATATTACTATTCATGACACAGAATCATCCTCCAAAAACTGGAGTTTGCTCCCAGAGTTTGTCCGAGCTTCCATGTGTTCATTGTTTTATTGATGAAACTCCTTTTAGCAATGAGTGGCTTCCATCAGATTGCACAGTTGTCAAAACTCTGTGGTGCAGGGATTTACCCCAGTAGCACAATTGCTCTCTGTTCCTCCAGAAGCAACACTGGCTGGACCATCATATAGCTCCAGGATATGTCAGCAGGGAGAAGTCACTTTAAAAGAGTTACACCAGCCTAAAATCTGAGCAAGGCAGGGCAGATTGAATGCACCCAGTTCCTGATAATGCAGTTGTCACCTTGTAATGCAATCTATCTGTTTGGCATCCCTTCCATATATCAGTCTGTCACCATACAGTATACTTGGGCTCTCAGTGCTATTCTTGGACAACAGTAAAGTTCCAACCTCAACTTCCCCCTTAGAGCTGCTATTTTGCTCCCAAAAATTCCTTTGGAAAAGTTGCTGCAGTCTTCCTCACTCCTATAACAATGGCTAAAAGTGAATCCTGGGTGTGATAGCCCCAGCAGGCTTCAAATAGGGTTTTTTCACTGCAGCAAGGAGACTACCACCTTTGAGACAAACTTGACAGAGTATTCCCAAACTGGAAACTTCACAGCATTTATAGTCTGCACCCACCTAGTCTATGGTCAAGAGGTTCTGCCATGTGAATAAAAAAAAATGCATTGATATTATTAGAGGGTTATTTCATTGCTTTATTCACAGATGGCTTGTGGTGCTCACAAAGAGACCATCAAAGTGCTGGAAAACAATGCCATGAAAATGCTCATGTTGTTCAGCAACTGTGACTCCTATTTCATGGGACTTCAGGTTTTGCAGACATTTGGCTTTCTCAGGCTCAATCTAAATCCAGGTTTTGGAAGACAAGAGCTGACTGCACATGAAATCAAAATGATAATGGTGGCAGGAAATAATTGGGGGAGATGGCAAAAGTGATGCTCGCCATCTGGATGGAAGAAAGCCTTGCCCTTTGTTGCCCGGCTGGAGAAGGCCTCCTGGATTTCCAGATGCTTTTGAATGTTCCAGTGGCAGCAGGAGCTATGAGTGTTTATTTCCCCTTCTCCTATCTGCTTGGTGAGGAGATTTCAACCTCTTGTCCTGTTGGACTGTGTCGCCATTGTCTGTGCTTTTCTCATCTCCAGACTGGATCGCTGCCATGTGGTCTGCTCAGCTCTACGTCTGAGGACCACTCAGAAACTTCAGCTAATTGCAGTATGCAGCTGCCTGCTTACATATCCACATTTCAGACACAAACCATAGAGCGCAGATGGCACACAGGCTGCGCCAATTTTCAGTTCATTTCCAGGTGCAATTCAGGCCTTAGTTTCTAAATCTCCTTGTGATTTGAACCTGCTCGTCCCACAGAAACTACCTCTGCCTACGAACACTAGGTCCACCATGGAGATAAGTTGGTGCCTTTGAACTGGTAGTCCTTGGAACAGCATATTTGGAAATGGCTTTGTTTTTTTGAGTTTTTTCTTAGCAGAAGAAGGCCCACACTCTTGAATTTGCCTTCTTGTGTGGCAAACCTTCAGGGCACATTGCAAAATTTGCCTCTTTTGTTAAGCTTAAGTTTAAAATATTGGACTGGGCTGGGAAGGGGAGGTTTTGATGAGGACACTTTTACTTTCATTGTTGTCATGGCAGTATAATTCAGTAGGGAATATGAGCTTTGATTTGTTTTTATTTTAACTGCAGCTAACAAAATCTGAGATTGTGCACAGCACAAATGAAATCAAATAAATAATTGCAATTGTTTCAGGCCAGTGCTGTTTACTGGAGAGCCAGGGAAGGAAAGACAACACTGTATTTCCAGAAAGGACTAAGTGGGTTTGCCCAAACAAAAGGGAGTTAAACACCTCCCTTAGCTCAAGCCATGGGATGCCACTGATAAGTTCCTTGCAAGGGGATTCTTGAGGTCTCATGTGTCCGTCATGCTCATATTGAGAGCTCACTGCAATATGTGACTGCCATTGGTCTAGAGAGGAAAGGACAGAGACACTGACCAAGAGATACTGAGAAAAAGAAAGAAAAGAAAGAAANAAGCACCAAGAAAGCCTGGGATGCAAAAATAGAATACAACAAAAGAGATCCCAAAGTCTCCTTTGTCAAAGAACTGTCCTATTTCTTCTTTTCTTCAGATTTTAGTCCCCCGCTTTGTGTAACCATCTCTGCTCATTTTCTCAGGTTCTTTTCAGCTGGTTCAAACATCACAGATTTGAACTGAGCAGTCAAACTAAATAATGCTTCCAGAGCAGAAATGAAAACTCCTAGAAAGAAGAAAGGCAGATTACTGAAAATATCCAGATGATAGAGGTGATTCTGTTGAAAGACACATGTACAAACATGTACACAGACACACAGAGGTAAATAGCTCATGATTTCTTAAAGCATTTCTTTGTGTAACTCCACAATTTGGAAACACATGTAATCATTTTATGGACACTTATATCCTTTTTAGCTAGAGATCTGTGTATATTTTTATTGAATAAACCAGCTGTAATTCCTAATTTCTTTTGGGTATGCAGTGAAAGTTGTAGTATTTTGATTTCTGTATTCATGTGTGGCAGAGCTTCTTGCCTAGAGTTTACAGGACAAAACCATGGACAAACCACACTTCAGAAATCACTCCAAGACCCAGGAAAGGAGAGAAACCCAGGCCTTCAAAGCATAGGGGATATGCCAGGAAAGAGTAGGATATTCCAGCTCTTTGGAGCTGTGCTTTCTTTACCTTAGAAAAGCTTTGTTGAGGGAGTCTCCAGTGGTATAAAGAGGACTGAAAGCTGCCTCAAATAGGCAGCAGAAGGTTTAGTCTTTTTTCCTGTGATGAGGATTGGCATAGTTCTGGAAGAAACAGGTTTATCCCATCTGCTTCCCCCTCTGGTTCAGGGGAGAGGCAAAGGACAAGAATGCCATGCACTACTCTTGGCAGCATGATTTACAGGAGACCAATTTAAACTTCTGCCAGTAAAGTGTTCATACTGCTGAATCATCATGTCTTCTATCATCGTGCACATGGCTATGTCTGTAACCACACCAACAGAGCGGGGTAAAGGTATGTATCCAGGGGTTCACATTTTTTGTTCCAGGCCTTTTTAGTTTTTGTGGAAGTTGAGTAACACCATTTTATTATTATTATTTTGGGGTGGGTTGTGGTTTGTTCTTTGATTTTCTTGTTAGCTCTCTTTAAATGCTGAAAAATGTCTCATTTGCACTAACTCCATCGCCAAATGTCACAAGTTAGTCACCAATAATCTCAACATCTTCAACAGGTTCTTCCTTAAAGTTAGCTTCAAAGTTGGTTTGCTCTTTGAACTCCAGGAAGAGAAATCTGGGTTTGTTTATATGTGCAGCTCTCCATCCTAGGGAACCAGTGTGATGTCACTAACTCAAATTCACTCAATCATGAGATCACATCCTACAAGTCCAGAACTCAATGGGATGAAAGGAAACAAGAAAACACTGTAGGCTGGACTTGCTACATCAAGAACAGGAAACCAGCTCTACATTTTGCAATCAGAGTGCATCTTGCCCACACAGGCTTCTGTGAAAGCTTCCACAGAGGTACCCACCAGCAGGACAAAGGCAGGAGGCATTTCCTGCACTGAGGGGATTGGCATCTGCATGACACTGAGGACTGCAGGTGAGAAATGACACCTACCTGACAAAGCCATTTTGGGCGATACCTGAATCACCCTCTTTAGGAAAGCAGAACTGGAGAGGCACTGCAGAAGGGAAGGCTGTTTGAAAGTCCCACTGTGTGCCAAGAGGCACTGTCAGGAGGCCACAAAGCAGGTTAGGGCAGGAGGCTTTCCTGGGGGACAGAGGACAGTGCTTGAGATGCGGGTAGCCTGGTACAGCTAGACTTGTCAAAGCTACACTCCTGCACCAAAACCCTGACTGCCACCCCCGAGCCAGAGCAAGAATGGACTTCCCCCCCTGGAAATATTATAGCCTTGGCAAGAGAGGACCTTGTCTGGAGGTTGGTATGAGTCAATCATGAGGGTCTTTTGTGTGTGTGCACGTACATGTGTGTGTGCGCATTTACAGAGTGTGCTGTCAGGGACTGGTTTTCAATGATGCAAGTCTCCTCTAACTGATAACACTCTAAATAACAGGTGAGTGACTCCTGGCAAGGAGGAGATTGTCTGACCTCATTGTTTGCCTTTTTTCCCCTCTCTTTGTTCTTCACAAATAAAGGTTTTTTAATAAACTGAAAGGTCCTCCGCTCCTGCCTGATGATAAAATGAAAGGAACCAGTGAGGTATGGTACAACGTGGCAGCAAAAAAAGAGAAGCTCATCAGAAAATAACAAAGGTGCAAGTTAAAGATAAGGCAGCTGTCAGAGATTAATCCTGCTGGCCTGATTGTTTTCTTTAATACCAAGGCCTGCAATAGCAAGCGATAAGTTTGCTGAGTAATTTGGTTTTTGGTGAGGAAATAAAATTCAGGTAGGCCTCATAATTGATTTCCTTTTCTTTAGTTTTCTAAACATTAAACAAAACAAAATAAAAAAACCCCAACCTCTCCTTTGACTACACTTTCTTTTTTCATATTTGCTCCACGACTGTGAGCTTTCTCCCAGCTCAGGTCTGCAGGAAGACAAATGCAGGGAGGACAAAGCACCCTTTCCTTCTCCAGCATCCTCCTGGGAATACTTTTGTTTCATCTTAAGGACTAACTGCATCTCTTGGACGTGATAAATTCTGCCCATTTTTTACTTCGTTTTACTGTCTGAAAGAGGGCAAAACGTGAGATGATGGGAAAGTGAGGTGGTGGGAAAAGGAAATTTCAAAAGAAAGTAGGTGCTCCCTGTCACCAGTGGGTTACCTGGTACCTGGACATGGCACTGGTCACCATCTGCAGAGGGAGAAGTGCAGAAGGACAGTGTGGTACTCATGGGGCTGGGGAAAAATCATTGCTGTCAAGCTGTGGAAGTCATCCAAGGGGGTTACTCTCCAGGGCTCACCATAGCAGCACATGGGGCCTCCTGTCTGGTCCCTGGCTCTGAATGTGGAAGGAGGAAGAGTAGCCAGCAGGAAGGGTTATGTACCATGTTGTGCTGGTGAAAATCCTCTCCTCACCCAAACCTTCCTCCTTCAGGGGTGCACACAGCCAGCTGTCGGGAGGCCAGGTACTCCACACGCAGCAGTTCTGGGAGGAAGCAAGAGAGAAGAGAAACTGAGGGAGAGAAATCTCTCCAAATCAGGAGGTTTGTCACAATGAGACAGAGCCACTCTCAAGTGATAAAATGACCCTGAGAGAGAGACGGTGGGAGTGTGAGTGTGCATGTGTGCGTGTGTGTGTGTGTGTGTGTGTGTGTGCGTGTTGGTACATGTGTGTGTGAACAGGAGGCAGCAGAGCTTTAGTTATTGTGACAAAATGAACAGCCCCCAGGATGCTCATCCAGGAGCTAATTTCTCATCTTATCTATTATGTGAATGAGATGGGAAAACAGTTTCCTGTTTTTCACAGATATCACTAACACGAAAGATACAGAATAAATTCCCTTGAAGGCTGTGCAGCCAGATCCAGCCACAGACTCATTTATTTCAATGGAATGAATAAATGCAGTTAGGGACAGCCCATTGATGGGAAAAAAAAGTCTGTAAAGCTTTCTATAGAAGCAAACGTGCTGCCACCACCTCCAAAACAAATGAAGGGCTTGGCGCACACTTTCTCCTCATCCATTGACAGAACACATGCAGATGCAGGCTTTTCCAACACACAAGCACACACACTAAAACCTTGCCATTTCCCTTGTTGAAAACAGGTATTTCTAGTGTTATAATGCAGCACTGGTGCAACTTGAAAAGGGAACCCACCATGAAAGACTTCTTTGCCCCTAAGGAGCTTCTAAGGTTCTTACACCAGTTGTAAGACCAGGAAGTGATGGGTGCACTGAGCCACTAGCCCTCAGCACATCAAGTTTAGGGTGAGGATTTGGAAAGAGTCCCATGTTAGGGTCAAACATAGAGACCAGACTAGCTATAGTAAAGCCAGGCTCTCATGAAAGAAGGCCATACATCTCTTTTAAAGCATAGACTCACAGAAAAAACCTATGGGAACAACAAACAAACAAATTTCTGTGTGTGTCCACAGGAGTCAGTGGCTGCAACTACAGCTACACAGGCCTGTGACAGAATGGAAAATGTAGTATCATGTCAGCACTTTCCAGGCCAATTCTGCCTATTTTGTGTTGATTTTCATCTCTTTACTTTTCCCAGCAGAGGGAGCACCGGGCCAAAGTGCTGGGAGGCGGCGACCCATAGAAGGCCACTTCAAAAGTTTCCTTTGTCTTGCTTTTCCTCCATCAAAGGCACAGACGGGAGTAGGGGGCAATGGGAGGACCCAGCCTCCTTGCAGACTGGGCAGCTTCTCAAAGACCAGTCCCATCCCAGCCCCTGGCTGGAGAGAGAGCAGGGCTGGGCGGGGAGAATGGTTTTTGACCACATCAGGGTAGGATATGCACAGATGCATTGCACCATGCACAGGTACCCCTCTGTGCAATGGTCCCTGACCTCCACTCTCAGTGTCCCACCTACTTGCCTGTTTCTTAAATTTTAACTCTTTTCTCTCCTGCTCTTTTATTCCTGGGAGTTTTCTGCATTCCGTCAGCCTCTTACCTGAAGTGCATCTTCTGATCCACTGCAGCTGGGGGAAAAGGGATATGTACCTTTCTCCTGCAGCGAAACTGGGGTTTGACCAACAGCCCAAGTGAGTACCAAGTGTGTCAGGCATCCTTGCCTGCTGCCTTTCCTTTGCTAGCAGAGGATGAATCCAGAAGATGAATCCAGATGATGCCCAGCATCAGGGGCTGGATAAACAAAGACGTGGGTAAATAGCTCACAAAAAGAAGAGAGAGAAAGAGAAGTGGGAAGTGGTGGAAGAGAAACCTGAAGAAGGTTAAAAGAAATTAGAAGAGACAAGTCTGGTACTTTAGTACACTAAAAAGAGATGCTTCAGTTACACTGCAGCAAGGCATTAGAGTAGGAGAAATGAAAATAAATTCAGCCTACAGTCCTAATGAAGTAAATTTCAGAGTGGGCTGAGACCTTAACTGATACAAATGAGGATCATTATCTTCACTCTGCTATCCTGTTCAGCACAGGGCAGGGAGAGCAGAGACAGAAGGGGATAGTCAAGGAGGAGACAAAGTACAGCCCTGCCACACTGCTGCTGTTCTGTGATGAGGACCTTCAAAGCAAAGGGCCAAGAGCAGCACTCTCTGTGAACTGTGCAGGCCATCTGCAAGCCTCAGCCATCTTGTGGTTTAACCCCAGCTCTTGGTTCACTCAGGAGAAGGGCTTCTGGATGCTGGGCTGGCGGGCTGGCAGGAGTGCTGGGTCTCTGGAGGGATGGGTTGTGAGTAGCTTTGTGTTGTTCCCATGCGTGTCCTGACAGGACACTGGCAATATCAGCCACCTGTGGGAGAGGCTTCTTTGGTTTCAGCTGTCTTCCTCTGCCTGGCAATGCCCACTCAGCTGTTGGGGTCAGTCCTGGTGCCCTGGGAACTGGGTTGAGCACTGTGAGATAAGAAACAGCAGGTACAAAACAAAGTGCTTTTCACCTGCCCATGATTAGTGTTTGTCCCCAGGGTGAGTGAGGTGGGCACCGTTTTGATGCTTCCTGCTGTTATTAAAAAAAAACCAAAACAAAACAAACAAAAAACCAACCAAACAAAACAAACAGAAAAACCCCAAACGGCTATGCAGTGGTGTGAAGCAGAGCAGCACATCTGCTCAGCAAAGCAGGTCACTAGGAACACACCTCTGCCCCTATCCTGCTAGTGGGATGCAGACTCCTTGGTGCAGCCAGAGAGAGGTTTCAGCAGCCTGCTATGACTCCCAGGCTGACCTGGGAGCCCACCTCTCCCACCAGCCACCCATCTCCTCCTGACAATAGAGCGTGGCTGCTCTCCCACAGACCCATGATTTATGTGGTGTGGAACTCACCACCATCAGCAATGGAAATGACCCCAAGATTTGGCACATCCAACACTAAACCTAGAGCCTTGCTGCCCTGTCTCCTAGCCTTGTCTTCTTCTGGTCTCTCCTTCAGCTCTCTTCTCTCAGAAGGAGCAATGAAAGCTACAAAGAAATACAGCAGAAGCTTTCTTTTGGTACTCTCCATCACCATATTTACATATTAATATTTCATATCATGTTTAATATTGACATAATAAATCCCTCTTGGCTTGGCTCCGTCAGGTGTGACATGTAAGTAGGCAGTGACTTAGTTTCTGAGTATTTACCCCTAATGAAAAGAACTGGAGCCCAGATAGGTCTGAGAAAATAAAGATACATTAAGATAAATTCACTGTGGCACTAAATCAAACTCTTAACAGGATGTTTCATTTAACATTTCTCTAAGACCCAGGCAAAAGCATCTCATCCAGAATCAATGAAACATTTACCTTACATAAATGTCTTTGCTGCAGGTGCAGGGTAGTGGCAACAGAATTTAAGAGTGAAATTCTAATGCAAAAGTGAAGCCTTTACCCAATTTAATCTCTTTAGCAATGATCTCGATACAAGTCTCATTAAAAATATACTAGAATGAAATAAAAATGAGTTAGGTGCTTTCAATCCAAAACACATTGGCTTTTTGAGGTCAGATTTTTGAGGTTTGAAATGATATTTGAGAATCTAATGTCAAAATGTTTTTAGGTGGTTTATTTTGGGGGTTGTACTATTTGTAATCCTTATCAGGATGGTTCTGATAACTGACATCAAGGAACACCATAAAATTGTAATAATTAGCTTCCTCATTAAATAAATGACCAAGTGATCTACTTCTGAAATGCTACAAGGCAAATTTCCAAAAGTGAAATTTTAGAGAAAATATTTAAACAAACATATTTCTGGTTCAAACAGGGTAGAAATAACAGACCCAGTGAACTGAAAACTCAGTCTCAGCCATCTGTGGTGGAGGCTTGCATCTGAGCACTGCTCCCAAGCAGGCAGGCAGCATGCCTGCTTCTCTCTGAGGATGCAGGCTAGCATGCATTGGGGTAGGAGATCCTCTGCCTGACTTCTCCCAGCTTGGTCAGTGCAGCTGTAGGAGAGGGAAGAGGGTGCAGGAAGATGGATAAGAGCTCTAGCAATCCATTTGTTGAAACAATCCCACTTCAGTGTGTGGGACAGCAGCATGCACAGTGTGGCTTTTTGCATGCTAGAAGACCAATCCAGATGCTCATTTTCACCACTATGTCACAGCAAATGAGTCATCTTCACCCTAAGCCAGATCTGGAGACAGGGGTTGGACCAGAATTCACATGAGTTTTTATCTTCATTTTTCTCAGTCTGAACCACGGAGAGTTGGAGTTGGGTAGCAGGTTTGTTTTCTGACACCACTACATTTGGTTAGCTGCAATGTGGTTTCCTCGATTGCTTCACAGCTGGGTTAGAGACATTTAGACAAGCACAGTTGATGCCTTAAGTTTTAGTTCTCATGTTTTCCAGATTCTGTGCTGCCTAGGGGTGTAGTTCTGAGCCTCATATTAAGTGCTAGTGAGCTCTCTTCACAGAGTAGGTAGACAAAACAAATCCTGTTCCTGCTGAAGACCAAGGACAAGTACAACTTTCAGGCCTAACAGCGTAAACAACAGTGGACTGAAGGGAGAAACAAGAAGGATGAGCTCTCACAACCTGAAGCTGTAATTGGACAATTAAACCCCAATATGCAAATGGACCAAAACTTACAAAAATATAAGATCTCATGACCGGTCAGCCATTTTGTGACCATTCTAAGTCCACCTTGGGTATAGCCCTGGCCAGGCTCTTGTCCTGCCCAAGGTGTACCCTAATCACCTTTCAATAAATATCTACTTTATTCTCTGGCTCTGTTCAGTCTCTGTTCCAGGTCAGCCTTCCCAAGGCATCACAGAGAAATGTAAACTCAAGCTACTACATCAAACAACTCATTTTGCCCTGAAAAACCTTTTTTCTTTGTTATGTTTTGGGGAGAAGCCATTCACAATATTGTGGTGGAGGTGTATGATCCAAAGGGTTATGATAAAGGTGCCAGACCCTTCACAAGATAAGTACACCTTGTGTCAGGTACACAAGTGTCACAGGTGAGGTGGCATCCCTTCCTTTTCCAAAGCAGTGGCAGATGATTTCCCTTTCAGCACACAGACCTCCTCAGCACATGCAAGCTCCAGGGGAGGTTGTATCCAAATCATCCAAAACTACATCTTTGAAAAGACCCTATAAGAGCTACATCTTTGCCTCATCTAGGGAGGAGCTGAGTTATCCACCTCTCCCACCACACACTGGTTTCAGCCAGTCTGGCTGCTGTGCCAGGAGCAGGCAAAAGGATGGCTGTGGCTTCCCTGGAGCTCTTTTCTAAGGAACTCATTCCACCCCACAAGCCATCCCAAAATGAGCCTTGTCAGGCAGGTGCCCCTGGAGCAGCTTCAAAGGTGCCATGCCCTCAATTCCCCTCGCCTTCAGGGAAGCAGCCAGATCTATCCTGCCTGAAGGTCTCACTCCTGATACTGAAATTCACTGCTGAGGAATTTTTGGTGAACCAGGTGCCCAGACCAAAAAGGTCACAGAAACAAAGATACAGACTTCCCAAATATGGTCCTCATCTCCTTGGATGTGATTTTTTAAATTTAAATACAATTTTCTTTTGTTTTAAAATCTGGAACAAAATAGATTTCAACACAAGGAGTATGCCTAACCAGCACCAAAAAGAGAAGGGGCATGACTGGCTAAAACCAGAAGGATCCAGCATTGCTATTTTATTTATTACAATCTGCATGATCTTAGAGGGGACATGGCAATTAACAAACATAAGAAGACCAGAACTCTGCCCTGAGGAGCTGGTTTAGCTTAAATTAGGCAGATCAAGCACAAACAAGTCTGGGTAACAAGAACATCTCAAATTTAAATAGTAAATATTAAGAAAAAAAAATCAACTAGTGCTCGAGGCCATAAGTCATCCTTTAATTGACAGCAGTTCAAAGGAAAGTTTCCCAGGGGTGAGCCATTTCGTAACTGCCTGCTGCGGGATTCTCCTCTATCCTCTCGAAGGACATGGTTCCAGCAACTGCTGGCCATAGGCTTGGAGCTCAGGGCTCAGCTGAGCCATCTCTACTGACATCTGACCTCTCAGGTCTGACCATGAAGGATGTGGTTCCCCAAAAGATGTTGTCAGACAAGAGAGAAGGCTGGTGGAAAAGTGCACCCAACTGCAAAATACTGAAAAAGGGTGGAAAAGCCTTGTCCTTCTCCAAAGCCTCAGCCAGTCATGACTCAGGCCCTGGACAAGGACACTGGAAATCTGGATTTTATCCCAGTCTTGACCTTGGACATGTTCCTCTGTCTCCATTTGCCTGCCTCCACTCCCAAATGTCATCTGCCTTCATCGCGCTGTTTATAAAACTCTTTGGGGCAGCAACTTGTTCTTGCTACACTCTTGTGCAACACTGCTCACAACCGGATCCTAGTCCTCTCTCAAGTCTGTTGGCGTGAATCTAATGAAAAAAAAAAAAAAGTGAGAGAAAAAAAAGGTGTAAACACTTTAAAATCTGTAAAAATATTCAAAGACAGGCAACTGCAGGGAGTTCAAATGAACCTCAACAAAAGATCTGATTTCCAGTGTTGCTACTAATTATTACAAATAAAAAAATCCCCAAATCTGGCTTTGAATGATCAATGAATAATGGCTAGGACACATTTTTCACCCAGGAACAATGGAGAATTTCACACTGAATACATTTTAGTTGAAAAAAACAGACTTTTTTCAGGATTTTCCCTCCTTTTGGCAAAAATTTGCCATCATTTAAAAAAAAATTAGCACCAAAGTTACTGCTGAGTGGCTTTGCTGTCTGAAAAAAAAAGACTGCTTTCAGTAAATTAAATATCCCAAGAGTTATCCTGGTAACAAATTTCATTAAGGGATACTATGGGTATTTCACAAGAAATTTTAAAAAAACAGTCCTTTCTGGTCCCCACACAATGAAAATAACTTTAGAAGTTCAAAATTTGAGGAAGCTGTTTTCCTGAGTTGGGGCCTGCTCTATTTTTCACACAGCGTTGACAAGAGCAAGATGAAAAAGAAATGCAGTTTCCATCATCTATTCAATCTCTGGCCCCTCTAACGATTAGCAAAAGCGCCTGTTTCACTGGTGTTTTCTTGTTAAATAGAAACTCTTCCCATAGAAACACAACTCGAAACCATCAAATCATTTCACAACTGACAGATGGTAACAGCCATCCATGCAGCCCTCAGCTGGTTTTAGCCAGAGAAGTGGAGGTAAGAACTGCTGTATCACAATCAAACCCTGTACACCTCATCCATCTTTTAGGATTTCCTCTCTGAAATAAAGGCACAAAAAAGCTGCAGTCACACAACTCGCTGGTAAAGCCAGCTTACACCCATTGCTTTGCTCTGCCTTAAAATTAATTTCTTAATTAGGAATCATTTTTTTTAAAAAAATAGGGATATAGGATTTTCTCTTTCTGCTTCCCCCTCACTGAATTACCCAGCACACAGAAAAAGGTGAGTAGCAAGATTAAAACATTCAAAGGCTCAGTATGGTTTTTGAAATCCAGATGAAGCTGTTCTCCACCACAGGAAAGATTTATCAGCATTGTCCTGTTTTGTAAAATGATTTCTTCCAGAGCAGGCAAGTCAGGAAAAAGCCAAGGGGCATAGAGATGAATAAGGCTGCGTGGGAACCCACCATTCATTGTCTCTGTGCACTGTTACATTTTCAGCCTGGCAAGCTACTTGCAGTCACTAATGGTCCCTCAGCAGCCTCTTTGGAAGCAATTCATGGCCTTGGTCTCATGTCTGAGACAGGTAACTTCAGCTAACACCAACTCTGGCAGGCTCAAAGCTCTATCCAAGCATCCCAAGGGACGGACCGAATGAAAATCCTGCACGCAAGGTTTGAGGTTCTTCCAGAGGGGAGCAGTGCATGTGAGGGAAGCTGCCCCTGCTGCTGTGCTGGCTTTGAGTACAGAAGGTTTTCCTTTCCTTCCTGGGATTTCCCACCCTGCTGCTGCCACACTCACTGAATTCATATGGAGGTGGGAAAGCAATGCACTACATAGAGTGCGGGCCATAAGCCCTCAGCCTCGTCCCTCACAGATGTTTGGCCTCCTCGCCAGGTTGGCTAGAATGGACTTTGGGTGCTGCTTTCAAAGGACCTGAAAGAAAAGCAAACATTTGCAAATGCTCCTTGCTAGCATTTTCAGGTCAGAAATACAGGCAGCTGTGGAACACACATAACATTACAAAGCACCCCTCACATCCAGCACTTTCTGTACCTCACTTGCACTCCAGAACAGCCTTCATGTGTGCATGCAGTGCAAAAGAAGTCTGAATTGAGGAAACTCCCATGCAAACTGCCCTAAAAAAAATTCCTTTGATGTGTGGATGTTTTCTCGCTTCTACTACAGCGACTCTCATGGAGCTGTGACATTCAAGAAGCATTTGTTTGCAGTATTCAGTTATATCATTATCTGGAGAATTTTTCTTGTGAGGCTTACTTTTTCCCCTGCATTATTGAAATGCCTGTACTGTACTCCTGTTCTTGCCTTAATCTTTGGGGCATAGACACAAAGTAAATGAGGAAGAGTCTGTCATGATGGAAATAAAGGGCAAGTAGTGATAGGAAAGGGGTTTTAAATTAAATGAGGAGAGATTTTGGCTAGATTAGTCAGGAAGAAAATTACTCAGGGCATGGTGAGGCACAGAAACAGGTGGATTCCCCATCCCTGCAAATGTTCAAGGCCAGGTTGAATGGGGCTCTGAGCAACCTGCTCTGGTGGAAGGTGTCCCTGTCCACAGCAGAAGGGTTGGAACAAGATGATCTTTAAGGTCCCTTCCAACCCTAAAAATTCTGTGATTCTTTGAAATAAAATATGAAAAAGAACACATGCAAAAGGAGGGAAAAAACAAACAAAACTCACCCCAAGGTTTTACAAAAAGCTGCATAAATTGTCTTTGGGGCTGAAGGAGAAAGAAATGCATTTGCCTCAGGTGAAGGCGAACTAAATCCATTTATGTGCAAACTGCAGGATTTTAGCCATTTCACCGACACAAAATATTCCAGCATTAGTGGCTGGAAATACTGAGGATACCTTCTCATCTCTAACTTGATAGCGAGCTGAAGTTCTGATCGCTTTTAGGCACAGAGGGGAAACCTCCAGGATTTATTTTAAACACAGCGGAGAGCTAAATATTTCTATGTTTCCCTGTGGGGGTAAAAAAAAAAAATAAATAAAAAATAAAAAATAAAAA
>VXBB01010837.1:863484-962209 GCA_013399915.1 Illadopsis cleaveri
AGAAAAGGAGAGAGAGAGAAAGAAAAGAGAAAAAAAAAAAAGGCAGGACAGAAAGGGGAAAGGAGGAAAGGATCCCAGCGCTCTGCCCTCGTTTTGCTCTGGTTTTGCAGCTGCCTGAGCACAGAAACCGCTGGGTTCGGACGTTCAGCATCAGCGGCCGAATTCTTGGGGAGCACTGCCCCCTGCCGGGCATTGCGGGCACTGCGGGCCCTGCCCCGCGCATCCCACCTGGCCTTGGACACGGCCGGGGTGGGCATCCACAGCTTCTCTGGGCACCCTGTGCCGGTGCATCGCCACCCTCGCAGTCAAGAATTTCTTTGTGACAGCTGATCTAGACCGACTTTAAAGCCATTTCCCCTTGTCCTATCACTCCGTGCTTTTGTAAAAAGTCCCTTTCCCACCTTCAAAGTCGCTCACCAGCTTTCAAAATGGAGTCCAGGGAGGGTCAACTTTTCATCGCATCAGCGCTAGTCACTCATTGTTTGAGTCCCTTCACCACAATATCACACCTGAACACTTAGCAGAATTTGGGTTTATTAATTTAACCACAGTCAGCCTCCTCACAATGACCCACGGATGGCTGCGTGGTCATTTTCCCCACTTCCTACTGCACTGCTGAGCCATTTTTTCAGCCTAAATATGTACAGCGAGCTTTGCTGCCTCTGCCTTAGGGCAGTGGGCTGGGACCAGTGGTACCCCTGGAAGCACAGCCCACTGCTCGGGGCAGGCCGTGGGTGATGTCCTCCAGCGGCTGCCTGACAAGGTGGGCAAAATCCTGCCACCAGCTGTGACAGCCCAGTCAGGCACAGGAGGCCTGGACTAGGAGCACTAAAGCAAGAGCTCTGAAAAAACCGGTTTTCCTCTGAGTGTTTATGTGTGTGTGTGTGTGTGTGTGTGTGTGTGCAATTTCCATAATAATTGTGTCTGTTGTCTGCAGACATGAATTCATTACAGCAGGAGGTAAGAGAACAGCCAGCCTCAATATACATTTCAAATTCCTTACTAGAGCCTTGATTTATAAGGCACAACCTGAAACACTGACTAGCTCATTGCCACTTAGTGAACTGAATTTAGCATGATAGCTGAGAGGACTGAAAAGCAAATGATCAAATTTTGTTCTTAAAACACTCCATCTCCGTATTTTTCATTTTTAAGAGTTGCTATAGCTGTGTCCTGGGTATCCCCCTGCTTCCCCCATTCCACCCTCCTCCTTCCTCCTGTGCATGCTCCATCGGCACTTGCATTAATCTGGGCCTGAAAGTACTAAATTGATTCACAGTAACGCAGGCACCCAGGGGCAGAATATTCCAGGAACAAATGAACTAATCATCTCAGAGCCTCTGTGCTAACCCACATAAAAGCCCACTGCCCAGAGTGGTGGTGATGAGGGGCTCAGCCTGGCCCCTTAGCTGACCACACAGCACCAGCTCCCACAGCAAGCATTCCGTCTGCTCCGGACACGCACGTGGAGGCTGCCAGGTACAAGCCCCTGTGAGACAGTGCTCTTAGAAGAACTCCAGCATAGAGGAATTGGTCTAACAGGGAATCCTGCAGAAAGAGAGAGGTCTGCAGTCATTGTAAATGGACCTTCATGGCAGCAACAACAGGAAACAGAAAATAATGTTTTGCAATTAGGGCCCGCAGCTGTCACGGTGCCAGCGCACCGGCTATACACAGGTGCAGCTATTACTGAACAGCACACACTAAAGGTGCCATCCACACAGCCAATAATACCAGGGCTGAAAAGGTATTTCCATTTGCAGCCTGATGTTGGGAAGGAAAAAAGCACAATAAGTAGGCTGTCTCTCAGCCACCCAGGCCTCAGCCTTATCTGGAGCACCAGGTGGGCAGAGAAGCTCCTTTCACCACCTGACTGGGAAAACCAGGTACTGAGTTGAGACTATGAGGCTTCAGCCAGTTGAAAAACTGGCAATTTTTTTGCTTTCTTTGTTGTGAATAGAAAGTTTTTTTAGAAGCTTCTTCCCTTTCTGTTATTTGAAACACCCAAAAGGTTCTTGAGAGTAGGGGAAAGGCATGAGTCTTTTCTCGTCTCTTTCACACAACACTCTGGCAGTGCCACTCTGCTGACTTCAGTGGCAGGGTCTCTTACTGGTGGGAACAAGAGACAGCTAGACACAGAAAGAACTCGATGGGACCCATTCATCAATATTTTGCCCTTTTCTCCCACCCCTGTCCATGTGTCAGCCCCATGCAGAAGCAAGGGGGCCTGGACAACCTCACCTCCAGAGGTTCCCCAGCCTCAGTTATGCTGCTTCTGTGACCTCCCTCTGGTGCAAAGTGGCCTAATCTTGTTTGGCTCCATTGTTATCTATTGCAGCTCTCAACCACTCACCAGTGACTCCAGGATGGTTATTTCTCTGCAGTCTGCTTCAACCCCCTAAATCTTAGAGACAAGTCTTAGAAAGGGAGAGGGAATCACAGATTTACCAATGCCTTGCAAGAAAATCAAACATTTCCCAGACTGTTTTACCACACACACATCCTTTCTTTCAGCAGAAAGAGGAGCTGTTTTAAAGACACTTTGCAGAGAACTAAGAGAAAAGCAGAAAATGGGTTATCCAGTGCAATCAGGCATCCTGGCCCAGGGTGAGGGGGTTTTTTCTCATCTGTAGGCCACTCAACATTTTTTCACTGGTGGTAAAGATGTCTAAATCACAAATGTAAGGCTAGCACCAGGTTTGCCTTTTCCTCATGGAGGTCTTGAATGCTGTCCACAGATCACAAGTCACAGACCCCTGGCTTCCTGTGCAACACATGCAGCAGTCACAGGTACAAGGGTGTCCTCATCTCCCCTCACCTCTGCCAACTCTGAGCCCAAGCCAAGGCCCCTGTTGCCACAGAGCCACATAGTTTAAAGCTAATGTGAGTAAATAAGTCCACCATGAAGTGCACCCTTTGGACTTGCAGTCCAGACACAGACCTAAGCTTTTATTTATTTTTCTTTTTAACTTTGCATAGGAAAATCAAATCATTTGTCACCTCAGCCTCACCTCTACCCACCAGCTTCAGCTGGGCTTTTTTGGAATGAGCCTGTTCAGCATGGAGACACGGGACTGAGGCTCGGGACTGCCCTGCTGGGATTGCCTGACCCAGCTCAGTGTGGGACAGGGCTGTGACATCCGAGGCAGACCTCCATCCTCTGACCCAGGATGGAAGCTGAGGAAGGGTCCGGATGTTTTCAGACTGATAGTGCCAGGAATTCACTGAATGCAGGCAGGGGAAACAGCTACCCCCAGCACCAGGGCAAAAGCATCCTCCAGATTCCTGAACAGGTCCCAGCTCACCAAGGTAAGCAGAACCAAGTTCTTTTTATAGGCCTTAAAATTGAGGAAGGCAGTAAAATTAATTTGAAAACTTTGCAGGAAGCTGGCATAATGAAAACAAAAGTGGATTGATGCACTGGCTGGCATACCCTCGCTCTGGGAAAGAGCTCAGGCAGCCACTTCCAGAAAAGCTGGAGCCTGCTGGAAGAGAGCACAAAACAGGAAACACTGCTCAAAGGAAGCTCACAGACAAAGTGGCAGTGTGGAAGAAATTATAATGATTAATACAGCGCCTGAAGTGGGCAGGGGAGCCACAAAAGATTGAGAAAAAAGACCCAGAGATTTGATTTTCCATTGCCCTTCATCAGCAGCAGTCATTTTATACCAGCACAAAGCGGGAGTGCAATCTTCACAGCACAGAACAAGTGCACTTTATGTTGCCTTTTTCTCTATTTTCCTGCTGCAAAGCTCCCAGGGAAAGGGGCAATCAACACCATTTGTCCCTGACCACTGGGGCTTGGAGCCTAAGCTAGGACAGAGACCATAAACAACAGACAAAGGGAGAGGGAAATCACTAAGAAGAGCTACCACATTTATCTCTGGCTAGGATGGAAGAGGCAATAAGAATAAACTGTGGACAACATCCACTGACCAACTGCAGAAAAAGCAGAGTTACAGAAAAGAAAAACTTGTTCCTTCTCTTAATTTGATTGTGCTCCAGAGTTTTGCCATAATCAATCTCTTCTAATATCAAAAGCAAACCAAATTAAAGCCTTAGATAATAACATTTTAAGCCTGTAGTTCAGATTCGGTCACTTCTCTATATCCATCATAGCAAGTCAGCAGCAATAAATTAGTAAGGATTGAAAGACAGGCATACAAAACAGGTATGTAATGCCACCAAGACCAACCAGCAGCTTTTGGCCATAGCACATAGCTTTCAGCAGGCCAACAATCCACTCTCAGGGCATTTGGGGTTTGTCCTGTGAGGTGCCACCACACTTCAGCTGCTGTGGTTTCTCCAGAGTCAAGAGGGTTAGGATTTCAGTTCTTGGTTTCTGCTCTCTGAAAAGCTGTGGCTTGGATTAAGAGGTGTCTTGCTCAGGTTTACTGTGGTTGGGAATATGTTTCTGCCAGGTTGTCTTCAGGTCCTCTGTGCAGATGACAGCAAATCAAGCTGCTTATGAGATTTTCGCTACTAGTAAATTAAGAAATTTAAGCATACCTAGGTGACCAGTAGGTTTACAAGGACGGGCAAAGGGGCATGTTAGGTATAACTTTCCCTCAGTAAATTAAAACCACATATATTCACCAATTATTTATTTGCTACATCAAGTCCAGAGCAGATGACATTTGCATGATTTTTATCTCCGTGGCAGGTGAAGTATGTTTCGTCTCTCTATGCTCTGGCTTTATAAGGCTTCATAAAGACATTCAGAAGTATAGTAGTTGCATCCTGATTTGTATATATGTTCTGTGATAATGTTTGGACTAAGATCCTAACAGAGGGGGAAAAAAAGAAAGGGGTAATATTCAAAGGAATAGGCCACTTTCCCCTAAACCAAAAGCAAGCAAACAAAACCAGAACAAACTTTGTGGCCAGATACTTTAGTTTGTTGTTTTTAAAACAGAAGAGGAACATTTTTTTATCTGGATATCCAGAATATTCTTCCAGCTCAAAAATATTTATCTCCTGACTTGCACTTTCTTGCAGCAGTCTCTGAATTCCTTTGAGCCATTAAAGGATTTTGTCCTCAAGTAATTCCCATTAGGGGAATATTCAATTTAGAAACTTGCTTCCTGCTCGAGGTTTGCATGTGAAATTCACAGTTAACATCTCTCCTCACTGATTTTCAGGTCAGTGCCCTATCCACTGAAGAGAGAGGGATATTTAACAATTAAATAGTCCTCTAGGCTACATCCGTACAAGGCAGTCCAGGAGTGCCTCCCAGCCCAGGGGTCTATGTGCCCTGACTGTTTTCATTCCATGATGGAATGATGTCACCCTGCCTCTCCTCACACTGCCCATCCCATAGGAAGGAAAATTCTCTCCAAGGGTCAGGAAGAACACAGTGCCATCCCGATCCTCAGGGCAGGCAACTGGGGTCTCTGGCCACAGAGCCAGCTCCACAACTGAGCACTGGTGATGAGCTGGGCACAAGCCCCAAAATTATCTTGTAGCGTCTAAATACCTCGTGTAAATCTGTCCACTGCTTCAGGCACCCGAGAAATGGAGAAACCTGAAAGGCAGGAGGATATAAGGACATATTTTTGCCTCAAAGACAACACAGTTCTGCTTGTAGAAAGCGAGATACTTTTCTATTCTCAGGCTTTTGATATTAAGAATTAGCTATCCACTTTCCAGAAAACAGGGAATTAGTCTTTCCAGACTACGTGTTTAACAGAGAAGAAATGAATCTTCATGAGCTCAAGACATATTCCCTCTTCTTCTCTTAGCCCCTCACCCCCTGCCTCATATCTCTTCTATGCAGTTTTTCAAATAGTTTAATAATATTCACAGGGACATTAGATTAATTGGATTTTAATTCCAAATGACTGTGAAAGCAGAGAAGTGAGTCACCAGTCCATGCTAATGAGAAGATCTATTAAGGACCCTTCTCTGATAGACACATAGAGTAGGGTTATAAATATTTCATATTCAATTAATTGAATTTTGCCCCCTGTTATATGATGCTGCCCTGGAATGTTAATCAACTGGGACCAGAGAGAGAGGGAGAGAGGAAGAAAGAAGGGAAAAAAAAAATCTAAAGAGAGACTTTAAACAACATCAGAGCCATTCCCATCCCCAAATCCTCCCAGTTCACACGGCGCCCTGCACATCAGAGCAGAGGCTTTCATACAGACTGCATCTGGTTACACACAGTGGATAAATTAATGTTAATTAATCAGACAGTCATTTTATGGAGAACTGTGCGCAAAAGGTTATTCAAGCCCTGCTGCAAATAGATTTATAGGTATAATTGCCATGTTGAATGACCCTCTGTACATGGGCTCATTAAACTGGCCATCAGTCAAGAAGTCTAATTGAGGAAGGCCCATATCGTGCCGCCGGGACCACGCGCTGGCTGCAAACAAACCCGCTCTGCAGAAGCCAGCTCTCTGAAAGCCGCCAATAACGCCATTTCCCGTCCTCTGGGCACCTCTGCCACTGCCACTCCTGCCAGCTGAAACTCTGGGCAGGAAGGAGAGAAGAGAGCTCCCGTGCCCATCACCGTGGCTTTACATCATTTGCAAAACACACCGGGGGCCTGGGCGCCGCGTGGAAATGGTTTTATTGACAGCTGCGCTTTCCAAATGCCGCTCTGGCCTTGGCAGCTGGGAACAGCTTGGATGCACAGGCTTCAAAGGCACAAAGATCAGAAGGCGAATATAAAGACACTAAAGATTCTTGATGACATTTCATATTTCAAGAGCATGTCTTGATTTCATTGGAGTGAGGGGACATGAGTCCAGGCCAGGAGCTGAAATGTCCAGGACTGGCAAACAGGCACAGACACACACCCCGAAAGCAGGGCAGCTCATGGGGCTGCAGTCCTTCCCTCAGTGCCACCCACATCCTTCAGCTAGGCTGTGGCAGACAATAATTCCATGGGGCCCATGTCCAGCCCTGTGTGTGCTGCGTCCAACATGGAGCCCTCCAAAACAACAGACAAACTGCCACCTTCCCTGGCAGCAGATACGTGAAGCCATAGACTGGCACTGTGAAAACTTGCCTTTTGCTCCTTCTTGTGGCATGAGCTGCCTGGTCACAGTCAATTGTTACAACCTCTCTGTGCCTCCAGTCCCCACCTATGCAATTATTTGTTTGAAAATTGCCCCTTTTTTCACACACCTGAGAGGCCCTGCACCCTGGTTTAGACGCTGAAGGCTGCAGTTGCAAGAATTCTCTCTCATGCATGCTGTGGATCACACACATGTTCCCAGAGTGGAGACAAGGAGGAAACACATGGCACCCCCCAGTACCCCAAAGTCTCCTGGGCAGCCACTCACCAGGCCAGCCAGGGGGCCTCTGGGTGTCAGAAATTGAAGTTTTTTGTCCAAGCTGGTTCCCAAGACACCTCCAATGATAGCCACACCATCTGCTCCACATTGGAAGGTGTCATTTAAGAGTACTTGGGGGAAAAAGGAAAAACACATCCCAGTAACAGACAGGTAAATCAATTTGAATGTGTTCACATAATCTCTTCTAATACTCATGTTGCTGACTTCTTTTAAGGTTGCCCTTAGTAGTGTATCAGCCTGATCAGATATGAAATGGCCACAAAATGCCATCTTTCTCAAACACAAATTAAAAATTAAAGCAGAAAAACTAAAGTGCAGTAATACAGAAGCCATCAAGGCAGGAATAAAAATGAACAAAGAGAAACCCATTTGTTTCAGAGCAGTGACAATGTCACTGTCTGAAGATGTTTCTGATGAAGAGGGCTTTCCATCCCTGGACAAGGCAAGGGTTGCACAGCATGTCTGGGCTGTGGCAGCATTTCTCTTCATCCTGTCCCACCATGAGTGGTTTGGCCTCGATGTGTTCCACAGTCTTCCAAGTGGTGAGCTGGTGGGCACAGTATTTACCTGTACAGCATCTGACAGAAGGATCAGGAAAACTGACTGTGAGCATGGCATGCTCCTGGATCAGCTGCCTGTTATTGGTGCCAGGGCTTCAGAGGCCAGCTGCACAGCCCCTCATCTGGGTGCACAGGGAGCCATGCTCCTGTAGAACAGCCTCTAGGCACACCTGAGGTCTCACTTTCAGAGCTGTTCTATGGATGGACAATAAACTGGGTCACAAAAGCACTCCCAGGGCACTTCTCAGACCAGATATTTCCCCATCCTTTGCATCCCTTCTAAAGACCATATTTGAGTCAGGAGAACGAAAGCATACCGCAAGTTCTTAAGGCATACAAACACCATTTCTCCTATGGACAAAGCAGCATTTCCTTCTGTAATAATAGGGTTTCCCCCCAATTTATCTAAGGTCTTCAATTTCTCCCATTCTCCTGCGCAGCACACCTATGTTACCACAGACTAGAAACCCACCTGGTAGTTTGGGTGTCTGGGCTGCTGCAAAACCTTTCGTCTTTGCAAAAGGCAAAGGAGGAGAATCTTCTCTCGAGTGCTCGCCCACAGAGGGCACCACTCGTAAACGTATCTGAGCAAACGCGCTGCCACTTCACGTCTCACCAGCACAAGCCCGAACCCTTCATGCATATCATTACTGTCATCTCCGGGAAGAAAGGGAGCAGCAGGCTGACGGCGCACAAAAGGAGAGGTTTTTAAAGTGCACACTGTGCATTCGCGCTCCTGCTGAGATGTCAGGCAAGGCTTCCCATTCTGTAAGGCTGTGGAACGCCTCTAGCCCCTGAGAGCTGAACTGCATCCGTTCAGTGACACAAGGAAAGAGAACGGTATCTCAAAGGGTAGCTGATATTTCCGTATGCAACCGTGCATGTCACTTCATCTTCGGCAAGGAGGAAGAGACACACATGCTCTTCCTCTCCACAGCAGGTGGGGATTCTACCCTTAAATGTTAAAGACAAGTTTTTATTTACTTCTGCAGCCAGTAAATAATTTTTCTGTAGTCCTCAGTCCAGGGATAAGAAGACACTTAATGAGTCACTAATCTCAGTGATAGGAATTTTGCCCCTAAACTTCCTTGGGTGTTGGGATTTCAACAAATATTTCTACAAAAGACCTTAGATGAGTTTTGCTGAGCCTACTTTTACATGTGTGGAGAGGTAAGTGCAGCTTTAAGCAAACACCTACCAATAGAGAAAAAATCTACAGCTTTCTCACCCACCTACTTCATTTTATGTGATACAAAAATCCCAGCTATGTGCAATGTATGCACACAAAACACAGCAGCCAAACAGGGAGAAAAAACATCTGCCCACCTTGTATCCCACTTCTGTGCTGCCTCCATTGCTTGGCAAGCTCCAAGAGGACATGCAGTAATGTACTTAGGGCAGGGGACAGCTTATAGGACAGTAGAAATGTACACTGTGCATTCAGTTCACTGAGAAATTGCTGACATGTTGCTTCTTTAAATTCCACACCCATAGTTAAGTTGAAATGAAGTTTTATTCTTCATTCAGTTTTCTCTTCCAAGTGCATCTCATAATCTAGTTTAGAAAAATCAAAATATACTGAAAAACAGCAGTTAGAATATGCATTCAATCCAAGGGGGTAATGGTGGTGGTGTCTTTTTGGTGTTCTGATATTTAGAATCAATCTTTATCCATCCAGTACAATCTACCTTTCTAATTTCTGTGTGATAGTCCTGTATTTCTTTTTTACAAGCCATCAAATTGTTGTTCTCTTCAGAATCTCTCTAGATGCTCTTGAGTTTTTTGCAGCACTAAGAACCCAGAGAGGGATTAAAAACTAATAACATGTTGGTAATCACCATCACGTATTTTAATCACTGAAGCGCACTCTCAAATTACACTAGAATTAGAATTACCAGAATTCAAGTTCCTGACATCATCCTTTTCTAACCTGAATCTCTACTTTGGGTCTTTGAGTTACATACTCAAATATGTAGCTGCACATTACTAGCATGAGTCTCCTCTAAATAGTAGTGGCTGTTTGTAGTCTTTCTATAAAACAAAATATCATCCCCCTGAGAAGAAGAGAAGGAGAGGAAGGCTCAGTACAACAGATTGATCAAGGTAACCTCATAGCTAACAGCCTTTTTTTTCAATGGAATATTTTACAGCTATTTATGTTCACTCTGTGTTGGCATTGCAGGACTGCCACATTTGGCTAGGTGTGTTGCCTAGTCCACAGCAACATAGCACGGCAAAGATTTTAGGTAATTTTCTTCTTTTCCACTCACCTTTAAGACTACTTCAACCACCAAGTTTCTCCTGCAAATGCCATGTTTCAAAAAGCCAGTTTCAGTTTTGGCTCATGTAACATAGCACATTAAATCCATATGACCAGTTGGTTCTCTTTGGTTCCCAGGGTGCCTGTTTTCAGGGAGAGGTTCAGGCTGAGAAGGCAACATGACAGGAGGGTAACAGTTTTCTCACTAGCCCAGACTAATTCATTACTTTATAGGAGCTGAAAATACAACATAAGTCAATGGCGTTACATATAAGCAAGTTTCACTTGGGGAAACACTAGGAGAGAAACCCGATTGATCGCACCTGGCCTCTCTTGAATGTACACAGCTCAGGAAGAACTGCAGAACAGGGTACGAGCTGTGCAGGCAGATCTCAGGGCACAGAGCTGCAGGTACAGACCCACAAGCCCCTTTGAGAGCACTTATTTTTCAAAGCAGGTGCTAATGCCAACCTGCTGGGAACATTTGCCTTCCACAGTGTTGCCAATGCCCAGAGTTGATGTGAATTTTGCTGCCGCTGCCAGAGCTCATGCTGATTCTTTCACTTCTGGGAAGCAATTGCAGACTGGCTTCAGCCCACAGGATTCCAGGGCCAGCAGCACCCAACTTCCCATCCCTTTCTGGGGACGTGCCCTGGTTCCCTCCCAGAGGAAACAGGGATGGCACAATCAGACCTTAAGGGAAAAATTAGATGTTCAAGATGCAACTGAGGCTGGTGCCACAAGGAGAACACGCACACACGAGGACAAAAACAAGTTAAGGGCAAAGCTGCCATGAAAAGAGACAGGGGTCACCTTGTCTCTGTTTCAGCAGAAGCAGGATGGAAAGTTCAGCTGCTGTGTAAAATCCAGCAGACCTCAACATCTTCCCTCACAAGCGCGATTTCACCCACCCACTCACCCATTTTCACATTAGACGTTAGTGATCAATAATTCCAGGCAGTGACACATAGCAAATTGTTTATTCAGATCAATCTTTTAATCCCATCTTGCCCTTTAAAATAAATTAGCAAATAAACTCTTCCATGAACCATGCCCTAAATCATAATGCGGTCACAGGACAAAAAATTCCCATCAGAGAAAGAAAAAAAAACCACTTTTTTTGGAACTTGTGTTGGTTTCACTGATTTGTTTCTTCTCAAAACACTAGGATTCCGCAAAATTTTAATCTGACACAGAAATCAGAATGCAGTAAACAGCAGATTCTTGCCTCAGCCACACATTAGTTAAATGTCGATAAAGTAATACCAATACTTTAACAAGGGAACTGCTTCTACAAAATCCTGATAAAAAAATTCCTGGAAAACATTAAAAAAAAAAAGTTTCAGTTGGTTTTGATGTGTGGTACCAGTCTATTTTACTAGGTTAAGTGGATTTAGGAAAAAAAAATAAAAAAACCTGACACAGCATTTTGCAGCAGGTTATCTCAATGCACAACAAGCGCTTAGGAATCAAGCCTCAAAACATCCTTGTAAGTCAAGGACTTTACAAGCAGGGAAACTTGCATCAACAGTTAAGTCAGATGTCAAGATCACACAAGGACTCAGTCTTGACTCTTGTGGTGATCATATCACATCACAATATTTTGTAGAGAATGATTTATAATGACTGTGATAATTACTGTTCAGGTTTCCTATTAGTGTTATCTACTGGAATGTAACCCCTCCATAAGATGGGATGTTTTTGAGTAGAACAAAACTGTTTATTGAGTAGAACAGTGCAGTCTGATCCACTACAGAGCTTTTTCAGATTTAAAACATAACTGCAAGTTTTACAACACTAACCCTGCATGGCTCCTCACTCATTTTGATACCAAAAAGAAGTGCTGCATCACTAAGACTACAAAGTAAGGCCAATGTAGCAATGAGCACCAGCTGCGTCATCAGAGAAGCACAACTCTACAGACCACAAGCTGGTTGTCCCTTCTTTCACTCTAGACTTGAGTTCCCCCTTCTGCCTTTTGCTTTTCTTTTACTTGGCTTTAAATTTTGGCTTAGCCAGTTATCAGTTCTCCCAGACACCGATTCCCAAGGGACTTGTCTTGCCCTCATCACCAGCAGGTGTCACATTGAAGGATGTGAACTACTTGTGCTGCCCAGCTCAGGCTGCAGTCCCTCCTCTGGGGTTTGCAGGGGAAAGCTCGGCCCCCCCTTCCCCCTGCTGGGGCACAAGTCAGTGCCAGCACCTTGAGCAACCCCATGCCTGTAGTCTTCTACTTGCATCATCTCTCTCCACAACCAAGAGATGAAAAGTTTCCCAGATGACAGCTGCCCACAGCACCAGGCTATCAGGCAGCTGGTCTAACTCTTTACTAGCTGCTTTCTGTCCCTCTCTCTAATCACAAGATTATTTGTTGATTAATAGTTGTATATTTCTGTAAAAGAGAAAAAATGCCTCTCTGTGAAAAAGTTTAAATATATAAAAACACTTCATAAAAATATTTATTATAAAAATGAAATGCCCCATGAGCCTGTAAACATTGCCTGTAATATCTCCATTAACAGGAATAATTTGAAATACAGTTATTCAGGCTCTTCTCTGCTCTCTCCAGTAAGATTTTAAGATAGCCAACGGAAATGCTACTTGTCTTGTACTTTGATCCTCCTGCAACCCGTTTTTCTTCTTATTTTTTTGTTTACAATACAACAGTTTGATTTCCCAATGCTGGCAGTTTTCTTTGGAGGCATCATTTGTCTTTGCTTTTAATAGAGTTCAGCATGGCCTGATTCTGAGCCCTTCTTACAGAGTGGGTTTGAGGTCTGATTGGTAACAGGAGCAACACCAGGATGCTTAGAATGTGCATGTGAAAATACACAGACCTGGGAACAAAAGCAGAAAGAATATTATACTTTTGTTGTGAATAGCAGGAATTCTACAACCCCAATATGCAGAATTTAGTGCTAAGGGATGAATGCAAAATGTATGAACCTGACCTAGAAAGCACAAAAATATATTCTTTTTTGTGAATATCACACAGTCATGGAATATGGTATCTGCTGGCATGGATTAAAATGCTGCTGGGATGATAATGTGGCAAGGAAACCATCAGCAAACCCTAGAATCCAAAGTCTGACAGCTCAGATAAACCCGTGTGATTCAACCCCAGACTTATTCAGACCATCTCTCTTTTAATGTTAGTATTAACATTAACAAGGCCAAGTTCTGAAGAAATATCGTTCATGCTTCAAAAAAATTTTAAAAAGTGACAGAAAGAAAAAAATTCAATCAAAGTGCTGAGATCTGAAATAAATCAAAAAATTCAGCTTTTAACAGGAGAAGGTCAGGTAATGACATTTACAGAAGGCTTCCATTTTTGAAGGTAACTGCTCAGAGATATCTGTATTTGGTATGTTTCTAAACATCAAATATTTGTATTTCAAATAATTCAGTATACACAAGGTCGAAGAGAAATAAAAAATACTTCAACCAAATAGATGAGGTTCTGGCAGATTGTGGAAGATGATGTTTGGGACCAGTATGGTCCAGCTGTTAAACATAGCAATGCACATTTCTGTGGTCTCATTTATCCATAGTTCTTAATATCCTTGTAAGGTGCTTAAGACCACTGCTTGTGGTGTGGTGTGATTTTTGTGCTCCAAAAATTCATGCCCTAGTCCAAAAGCATAACATTTCTTTGCTTATGATTCTCTAAGTTCAAATGTTAACTATAAGTTAACCAGGGCAAAAGTCACCAGGGCAAAATTATTAAGAAATGAAGCTAAGAAAGATTTGGAATAATTTTTGCTCCATGGTAAGTTTCCTGTGTTGAAATCAAATGTTTCAAGAAACAGGAATAGAAAATGTTGAAATTCAACCACCTGCAAACAGACAGCAGCTATCTTGACTACCAGTTTCATGTCCTTTATGTTGGAGGAGGAAATTATCTTTGTTCTGAACCAAAAACTGTTACTCTGTATTGACAGTAAAATGGAAGAAGAGTAAAGCCATGTAGTCCTGTCTCCCTTTTCTAATTATTTTCTCAATTTCTCCATTTAAACTTGGTTTTATTAGAGCACATTCAATGTACTCTGCAACACCAATGTTTTCTTATTTTTAAGGAACCTGGAAAAGTACTCACTTTGTAAGAAAAGAAGCATACTTTCGTAACAAAAAGTATACTCGTTTCAAGGAGCCATGCTCTGCCAGGAGCCCTCCATATCTCCTGCTGATCCATCACATCTCCTCTTAGAGGCTTTCAGCAGCAGGAAGCCTGGTCTTTGCTCAGCACCTCCTTCCTACTGCCCACTCACATTGTTCTTAACCTCTTCAGCCTTGGCTACTGCTAATGGTTGAGACCCAAGTGTTTTGCAAATGGAAACTGAGTATATGAAATGTCACATGAGGAGACAGAATAAGAAAGGCCCTGCCTTGGCATTTTTATAATCGCGTTACGTTACAGGAATGTGAAAGTCACCTCTTGTACTTAAGCAAGTATCCTGTCTGAGCTCCTTTCAAATTTGATGAAATGCTAACTACCTTTCAGCATGGTTTGGGTTATTTAACAAAAGCCTGTGCCACCCTGGAGAATAAAGTCAAGGGGTGAGGACTTACTTGTAAAACTTTATGGTGGGCTCCACAGCCAGCATAACGAATGGTGCAACAGTGTAGCACACAGCCAGCTGAGTGACCGCCCAGGTAACAATGTCGTAGGCTATCTTAAGAGGCACTGATGAGAGGAAATAATGTCTGCAGTTGTTTCTTATCTGCAGGTCAGGGAAAAGTAAGTAGAAAATTATATAAATTCATTTCTTAGGCAAAGTCACATGGACACACAGCAATGCATGACTCTCTGCTTACCATCAGCATTAGTACAACAGGAAGGTTTATACACCAGTTACAAAGCACTGGGAGCAGGAATACAGACATGCATGGACTGCCATATTCAAGATCTCACAGTAAACCAGTGGCAAACAGAGAAGTGGCCCCCAGTTTACTCTGTCATAACCACAGGTGCAGACTCTCTCATTCTGGGTGCCTGGCACATTATTTTTTGGGAGGGAAGCAGTTCCTCCTTTCTAGTTTTCATTTCTTACTGGTTATCAACAGTAAATCAAAGTTACTTTAAATGAACAAGTAAGTGCTTATACCTACAAGTGTGTGCCGTTCCCTAGAGATTTTAAGTTAATTTCACATCTGTGAAATTCTCATAAATGAGAGGCAAAGCACATGTTCAGCAACCTGCTCTAGCGACAGTGGTTAATGCTGGTCACTAGTTTAATTCTCCTTTCAGATCAACCTAGTTATTTATGCATAGTCAAACTCCAAAAAACAACAGTGGTGCTTCCCAGCCCTGCACAAGCGGCTGGTTCAGCTTGAAAGATCAGCAGTGATAAATTTAACAACAGTGAGACATGAACCCTGTTCTGTCTTTTGTGACTGTACACAATATAAGGCCCAAAACCACAGAGAACATTTTATTGCATCAGTTGCATTCACACAAATTGTTCAAGGTTGGGCTAATGCTCAACCCATGGCAGCTTCTTTTGCAAGACTGGGCCCAGAGTAAATTACAAGCCAGCATACAGGCAACATGACCCAGCAGAAGTCTAGAGTCCAGCATGACCTTGAATCCCAAGCTAATCTGACTGCATGGACATAGCTGGCAGCACCCCTCACTGTACATACTCAAGCAACATTTCCTCTGGCAGCCAGGGACAGCAGTGCATCATGTCCAGAATTGGTGCTGGTTATAACTGCTGGGTACTTTGCAATTAGCATCAATACAGAACAGAGTTTCAGTGAATATCAAGCCTGCAAAGGCATGAAAGAGGGCTCACAGCAGGGACAAGCTGCTGGACCATGTGAGGGTGCAGCTGACAGCTGGATAGTGTCTAGCACGGGCCTTAGAAGAGAACAATGAAAGGTACATACTGCTCTGGCTGCGAGTGTGATAAGGATTCCAGTAAGAAACGTAAAATAATATCCAGGATAGATACCATGCCACAGGGCCGACAGGATAAATGTTAAAGCCGTAGGGTACCAGGGAGCTCTGTCATAGCAGACACTGCAAAAATGAAAACAAAACAGAAGAGGTTGAACAATGGCCACTGCACTTGAAATCTTTCTGTTTCTAAGGTCTTCCTCTGTTTTCTTAGCTGTCTTATCTTGGTTCAGTCACAGACTACGGCATGGAGGTTTAGATGGAATGAGGAAGCATGCTTATATGCAAATGAGTTTCCAAAGAGTGCCTGTACAAATATTTCTGGTGCTCAAAGCATTTAAATCAATAATGGAATAAAGGCCAGGCAAGACTTTGTTCACCTTTACATCTCTATCTGGAATCATACATTACCCTTCCAAACTGATGACAGATCAAGAGCAAGTTGAAAGACGAAGAGATGTGACCCCACCCTTCACTCTAGTGAAGAGAGGTATTTTTAGGCACAGTTATCTGGCAGATGCTGGGAACAACAGGGAGTGCCGTAAACTATTGCAAAACAGGGGATTCCAGCTAACTTTAGCAGCAAAAAATCTTACTCCCAAGATGCAAGGATAACAGTTCCAGAAAACAACATCCAGTCTATTTGCCTATCTGAAGTTTAATCAAATTCTGTGCTCCACAGAAACAAGTCAAAATAATGCACTCTTACCAAGAATCATTTGAATAATGAAAAATAGTAGACATTGACTTTTAAGATGTATAGATTTTCTATCATTTTAGTTACAATAACTACATTAAATCTGTGCCTACATTCCAGACACTATGTTGACTGTATGCTCAGCTTTAATCACACCAGAAAGTGAAATGAGTAATGAGACACAGTCCAATCTATAGAATTTGGACTTATGCTAGTATTTATAATATGTGCCTTAACAGTCAAAGGTTAAAATCAGATCATCTCATTGCTATAAGTCTCTTCCCCATATCCTAGACAAGGACTCCTTGGCAAGCATCTTAGGGTAACTCCAAACCAGACTACCGTGGGGCTCTGAAGATTTTGACCTTATTTCTCGCTGAATTTCTGGATCCCAGTGACACAGCAAGACTCACCTCTGCATGGGAAACATAACATAGCAAAGCAAAACAGTACAGGAAAGATAATGGAGGGAAGCAACAACATGCTATTGCTCTGTATTATGGAAGTTTTGAACAGTTCATTTATGACTTCGCTGCTCATATATAAAATAGGAGCATTTTACACTTGCTGCAATAAAACTTTACAGCACCAAACACCCTTGTATTGCAGCAACTATTAAAGATACAGGAAATAAAGGAAGAACAAGAGGCTACACATTTAGGACAGCCACCAGTCACAGCTTTTCCAGGCCATGGAGAATTTTTGGATCTCACAAGCATGTAACTGTCTCATTACTCTTACCGTTTCAGCCAGGCAGCTGTCTGAATATTCCAGTTCTCAATGTACATTTTAAAACTTGTTGCAGTCTAAGAAAGAAGTTCACATGAAATGTTAGCAATGAAGCCTGTAAAGTACTACTTGCAATTTAAATTAGTGAGGAAGTACATGGAAAATATTAATTCTAGCAGCTAACTTTTATGAAGACTGTGCCACAATCCATCATTATGATAATATGAGTTGGGAAGGACATTAACTGGGCTGATGGCTCACTGCTAACACTTGGCACTTGCTCTAAAATCTCCCTTTGTTTCATATAATTAAATACGGTGTTTGGTTACTTTTCAAATAACGGAAAATCTGAGAAGCTTTCTTGTTTTATATCCTTGGCCTTCCTTTCAGTTCATAAACAGCTTTATTTCTGGAAGAGATATCTTGCCACCCATTATGCAATCTGGACTTCCCTACAGTACTACTAAAAACAAAGTGTTATTAAAAAAAATACATTTATTATTATTACTACTACTATTATTATTATTACTACTATTTGAAGAAGAAAGGGGGAAAACTGAAAAATGTGTGTAAAAAAAAAGTTAGGACTAAATTTAGAAGCCAATTCTAAGCCCACTGCTAAGCCTGAGAAACCAGAGTGGAATCCAGTGTCCTGAGAGAACCATCCATACCTCCTCTCTAAGCTCCCTCAGCTTTAGGGGACTGCTGGACTCTGTTGTTCAGCACCTGTCCCCCTACTGCTGAGCACCTTCACCTCCCAACTCCACTTTGGTCCCTTGCCTGCTGACAGAAACCTCCAAGGACACCCTGGCCAAGTGGGTACATGATTCAGTGACACCACAATATTTTGCTGTATCAGCTGAAGGCAAGGACCCACTGAAAAAAATGGATTAAGGGCAAAGGCTTCCAAGAGGAATGTGCAGATATCTTTGCACTTCCACGCAGAATCCTTAAAGCTAGCATTTCATCCTCTGCATTTAAAGAGTTAAAATGATTAGCAATTCCCAATGCAGCACCACCACATTTTAATTGCATTACTGCATCAAAAGGAGCCAAGAAAAACACAGTTTCTCTTCCAACTAATATTGTCACTCTCTTTTGGCCTCCTTTAAGTTCCTCTGTTACATTACCAAGAGAGGAAGTAGTTGCTGGCTGTCAAAACAAGCACGCTGCCAGGGCTTTCAAGTCCCCCACGTGCGCTTAGCCCCTGTCATGTTTTAAGGCCCACACAACTCCTTCCATGTGCTTATCTTTTCTACAGATCAGATAGTCACATTTAGCACTCAGGTTCCCAACTCTGAGGTAATTTTACACATGCAGGTGGCTATACCTGCTGAATATATAGAACATATATGTGTCTGTATACATGTATAATCACACTTCAACTCCCAGCATTGCTGTTGGCACACAGAGTGATGGTTCGAGGCTTACCCAAAGCCATGGTCCCTGTAGCCTCTCTTTTTCTTGTTGCACACATGATCAAATCAGACAGCACCCTATTTTATGCTCTCGGAAACGATTTCTGATCTCTGTTGCCCATGTGACCAGCAGAGGAAGTAAGTTTTGAGAGGCTGTCAGTTCAGTGGGTAGAGAGGAGCAAAGGCTCCTGTTTCCTTCATTTGGCTTGACTGAAGAGTACTGGCTGCATTTTACTTTCCTCCTTCAAACAGAAGTTGCCCCAGCCCACCAAAGTAAGAATCATTTCCTGCCCCAAAATTGAATCAGATATAGATTCAAGACCTCAGAGTGGTATCGAGGGTGCTGCTGTCAAGAAGTGTAAAGCATTTCTGGGCTGTGTATCCTGTACTCATCAAGGAGTACACTGAGGATTAATCATGGTTAAAAAGAAAAAAGAGAAAGAATGTTGAAAAACAGGGAATGTATAATGAGACTTCCAATCTTGGCATCTTCAATGAAGAATTACAGGGGCTCTTTCATTTTTGAGAAGAGCTATTAAAGTACATTTACTTAGTCACAGATTGTTCAGAAATAAAGCAGTCAACTTATTTTTATCTGTGATTACTTTTAAAATCGCAACTAGAGAATTACAGAGGGAGTCTCCTCCTATTTCTAAAGAAGAAGCCTTTGGAAAGCAGTCTCAGACACATAAATATTTCCACATCTCACTGGCACTCACAAAATATTCTTCAGGGCAAATAAATTACATGGGCCATCTTTTGCATTAGAGGCACAAACATGAATAGTTTTCAAAAGACTAATGGATCTTAAAAGTATGCAGCAGTCACAAGGAAGCAGCGACAGATGTTTTGAGAAACACTGTGGCTCACTGCATGGTGTTCTAGAGCAGCACTCATCTAAGCTCTGTGTGCCCCTGTCAGCTCCCACTCAGGTTGCTTGGTTTGTACCTGTTATGACTCCTACCCTTGCTTTTCTCCATGTACCAGAGGCAGTTCAGCCCTTGCACGTGTCTGTGCCACTTGTGGCAGCCTCTTTCACTACCACCACTCATCTCAACTGGGCTACAAAAGTGAAAGATTGTTAGAAGTAAATAAACAGAACACACCACAGATGGTGAAGAATCATAGCTGTGAACAATTTACTGACCCACTGAGCTCAGCCACAATCTACAGTAATTGACTGCTCATTTATTAAATATCTGATATAATTATTTATTAGCCCTCACTAAACTATTTAGAAATACAACCTGAATACAGAGTGTGAGGGAGCCTGTGAGACAGATGCATTTTATCTGTCCAACAGATAAAATACAAAACCTCTCAATGCTAAAGAGGACCAGCCTGGTAGCACAGATTTACTTTCCTTTCAGTAAAGCCTTTGCCCATTATCATCCTCATTTCTGTGTAATTATGCCAATGCAGCCACTCCTTTATCTCACCTCAATGTTCCAGATATTCAAATTGGACAACAGGTCCCAGCGGAAAGTGCCTCTCTCATCAACTCCACTGAATCCATAACCAGCTGCATTGTTGACTGCATCTGCTGCAATGTCAAAACAAAACAGGTCAAAATCAGACTGCTGGAAGAGACGTGTTTTTTTACAAGTCGATATGGCACTAAACAGACATTCAAGCCAGTTTTGTAGGATTCAGCAACCTCTCTTTCTAGGAGAAGCTTCTTTGCAAAATGGCATTACTATAAGGCTACACAAGAGTCACTTTCTCAAGAGGAAAGACTAGCTACTCTTTGTGCAGAAGAAATAAAATAATAAAATAACAACGAATATAAATCACTTTTCCCACTATTTGGCCTTTATTATTCATCTGAGACAGATATTGCCATTAAATGAATGACCTTTTTCTCAAAAGGGCACCTGAATGTCACAGCATTTTCCAGAATTAAAAAAAATATCTCAAAGACATGCTTATTATTTCTATTAAGAGTTCCAACATGGCTATGTTAATTAAGACTGCCATTCAGAATTCTGCAGACAAAGTCTTTTGCTAATCCTGTTGCTGAGTGCCTCACTAAAGTGCCTCAACATTTTTACGAACCAAATATTGAGTAACTTCAGTCACATACTTAGCTACTTTAAAGTAACTAAAAGCTTAGATAACGGTAGGCATTGCACACTGATGCACTCTTGTCAACTATCTCCCCTCTCAGAGTGCCTGGGAGTCACCTCATCACTGGATCTCAAAACTCTGATTTCAATGTGCCCCTGCTAGAAAAACATACTTCGAGAGCTAAGGAAACAGAAGGGATAATTCATGATTGTCTCTGGAGCATTAGTTGCAGCCAACACTGAGGATCGTTGGAAGAAAAAGGGAAGCGCAAATACAGGTAAGGCTTTTTCTTCTAGGTCATTTACAAAATACAAGCCTGGTTATTCTTTAAAAAGGTCAGCATTTCTTCCCCAAGAATGAAAACTGATTTTACTTTGTAAATGCTGTGAGTGCCAGCACAAGCTCATGGAGAAGCCCTAGTGCACAAAACTAGGGAGGAAACCTAATTATAAGCAACAAGACTAACAATAAATAAATAAACAAGCAACATGAAACTTTCTGTTTTGTTTTCCACTTTCCTAAATGAGATAGATTTTACTGATGGAAAGAAAGCTCTCCATTTTTTAAAAATTTTCTCCCTGTTTAAAAAAAACCCTTGAACAATAAACAATAACCCTGCCTGAAGTTGGTCCGCAGGATCCTGCCCAGTCTCAGAGACCAGTGGACTCCTGGATTTGCTCCTCCTTGCTCCAAGGGTAGCAGGGACCAAATAATTAGTGTTTCTTTGCCAAAACAAAGAAACCAGGAATCACGGGATGAGCAATAATTATACAGCAGACCAGGCTGCTGTCTGCAGAGTGGGGTGTGAAGCACACAAAGATCACAGCTGTGCACCCTCAAGCTGCTCCCAAAACCCCAATCTCCACAAGCTCTGCAGAGCTTCGTTTCCCTGCGGACTCGAACAGCTCGGGCTGTGAGTGCCTTTCACAGCTCCTTGGACTCGAAGTGGTTTCACTGACAGCTCGGAGTTAGGTTTGCAGCGTTACCAGGACTATCGCTAATGCAGCGAGAAGCCGAATTTTTTTTTCCAAGGATCTGGAGGAATCCTGCGGCGCAGCTCCCACACAATGGCGTCCCTGTCCTGTCCTGAGGGCAGGAAGCATTTATCGGCCCGTTTCAGCAAGGGCTTTTGTAATGCCCCGGCCATGCCACCGGGAGCACAACTGGGAAAGGATAAAAAAAGGATAAAGTGCCTGCTGTTCTGCTGCCTGGATTTGGGATGTGAACAGAGAAGGCCTCACCCTCCACTATGCAATGCATACTTTTCCCCGAACTGCCTCATTTGTAAGACATTTCTACAGCCTCTACAGCTTGGTCTTGTCACAAATGCAAGTTCAGTTTATCTCTTTATTAATGGACTTCCAGTTAATTATAATGCCAGAAAAAATGGAGGCAACAATGTAACATTGGATCCCACAAAAGTAAGTTTGTGAGCAAGCCATTCTTTGTCTCAAAGCCCTTCCCATCCCACACATGCCAGTCCTGGCTTCCTTCCCTGAACCTGACTGTTTTATTCCCAGAAGTTTAATCACAGCCTCGCAATGAATCTCTCTGGCTATTTCCATCCCATCTCTGTGACACGCTGTTCAGCTTCAAAGGTATATGCATTGCTTGCTGGACTTGCAGAATCTCCCCTACACACAATGTCTTGTAATACCAGCAAAAAAATCCACAATACTTTCAGCCTGGCCTAAGGATTTGACTCCTCACACATAGATGGTAAAACGTGACATGTAAAAGAAGGTAAAAG
Source organism: Illadopsis cleaveri (assembly GCA_013399915.1). Taxonomy (NCBI): domain Eukaryota; kingdom Metazoa; phylum Chordata; class Aves; order Passeriformes; family Timaliidae; genus Illadopsis; species Illadopsis cleaveri. The sequence goes on from VXBB01010837.1 coordinate 886,172, forward strand.
GCAAAAAGATGATTTTGACCACCAGTCTAGCTGGGTCGTGAAAAAATTTGCTTCCCTCTTTAGTGAGCCCTCTTACTTCTCCTCTCCCTTTTCCTTGCAGAGATTTTGGTCCTTCCCAACACTTCCTTTGCTCCCCACATTTCTCCAATCCCTTCTCTGGACTGCTCAAAGCCAAGCTGTATACAGGACCCCACAGTGCTTGAGAGGCAAGGCCTAGCATCAGCCCCACAACAAGCACAGGGTCCACTGCCTAAAGGAACATATCTCCCAGGTGAACTACAGGTTTAGGGACAATTTTATTTCCCCCCATCTCAGGTTTCAGACCTTCTCCCCAATTTAGGAACTTATTTGCTACACACAAAAGTATATAATGTAGCCAGACTTACCCAACGTCCATGCAAAATAATACTTTGGTTTTGCTGCCTGTGTTACAACATACAGGTAACCAAGTCTTGACAAGAAGGGAGTTTTATCAAGAAATTCATTATCAATAATATATGCCATAGGGAAGTTCTTGGTAAGCGTCAAGAATAAAATGAGAGATACTAGTGTGATACACAGCTTGTACATCACTGCTCCCTAAAAAGCACAAACAATGAAACATTCATTAGAAACATTCGCTTAAGGGGAAGAACAAGGCACTGCTCATGGCATACAAAACCAATGGGCCTTCAAGAACCATTAAAGTTACTAATGACTAAATTGATGCTAATTAATTTAGAAGAGGAGATCAAGAAAAGGCCAGAGTCACAGATTTAGTTTAATTTGGTTTACTGAACTACCTATAGATAGGTAGGACAATCACAAGTCAAAATCAGTGATGAACTCCATGATAGATACCACCACATCAGTGTGCAGAGATTCTAAAATGGGAAAGGAAACAAATATACCAAGCCCTACTGTGGAAAGCAGAAATCTCTAAATGTACTGTTCTCTCCTGGAACTAAGGCTGGGTCCTCCTGGAAGCCAAAAACATTGCTATTCAGTGCAACAGTAGGTCTTACTACCCAGCTACCACCCAGAAGTCTTGCTAAAACTTGTCCAAAAAGCATCGTGTTGTTGCAGCACACTTGTACCCACGATACAGGGTATGTGCTCTGTCATGTTTTCTATTCCAGCTCCCTAGCTTCCTACACACCATTATTGACAATCACAGCAGTAGTTCAAAGCTTGTTGGCAAATACACACCATGAGTAAACCCTTCTTGACCCAGTTGTAATTAAAACCTAATCTGGCACTTGGATACCATGTGAAAATTGACTCATGTTCTCAAAAGGTAAAAAAAAAAAAATGCAATATACTATTAAAACAACCACGTATTTTTTGACTCTTTTGATTTTTGATCTCTTTTTATGTATTCTCCAAATTCTGGAATAATGTGGTTTTTATGCAGATATTAATACTCTCTCCTGACTTGCATCCTCCACAATATAGGCCTTATTCTGACCTCAGTCAGACTAACGTAAATCAGAAATAACACCACTAGAGTCACTAGAAAGACAACTGTGTGCAACAGGAATCATTATACAAAAGCACATTCTCAACTTCAGAGGAGACATTCTGCACACATTCACAAAGCTACACATTCAGTGACACCTTAAGATAAGAGAGAGAAATCTGGACCTCATGCTACCCTATCCTGCTTTTAAAAAAGGCTATTTTATAAGAAGGCTGCAAGTAATATTAAAAAAATATAAAACTAAATTAGTGTTAAAACTATGTGAAAAAATTACCTCTTGAGTCATCCTAAAGTGTGAGAGATGCTCTTGCAAATCACCTGGACAGGCCACAGTTTCTGATCAGCTGTGATTTATGTACTTCTAACATATCCTGCACTATGGGGGAGATTTGACTTTTTTGGTTTTTTCTGACATTTCCTCTTCTGTCTGGAGCTGAGCTGCAACTTGTCATTGTCAGAACCTGCAGCCCATTCCCATCGCTGCACAAAGGACACCCATTAACAACTGACCCGTTTTGCATGCCAAAACCATTTGGCAAATTCACCAGCCCCTTCACCCCTGACCTTGTGATAAAAACAGCAGGCACTCACAGAAAAAACTCACTGTAACCTTTACTGGCAAGATAACCCAAAACTGGTTTTCCTTATTAGCTTTTAATTATGAGAATCATGTACAAAGCTATACTTTCCTGCCCCCTGCAATCAATCTTTGTCATTTTAAAACTTACAGTTGGAGAAGGATCAGGAAGTCTGTCATAACCCTTCTGCTTCCAGTTCACTTCTAACAGTTTCATGTGCACATGCCTCCCTTCAATGAAGGCGATATAATCCTTGTAATTGCTGCAAGGCCCTGCTATGATGCTCATAAAATTGAGGAGATAACTTAAATACTCCAGTAAAGAAGGTCTTGACCTGTGAAAAATCAGCCACACACAACAGAACAAATGAAAGAAAACAAAACAAGGTAAAACACAGCAAAGGCTTTCACCAGTATTTTTTGTTGCACTGTCTGCCTCAGTCCTCACCTCTCTCCTACCAATTTCCCCCCAGTTGAAAGCTTTCTAGATCTGTTCTGGGGAAGATGAAACACAACCTGTCATATTCTGGTGATGTCTGGTAGATGGCAGTCAGAGCAAAGATAACATGGAAGTGCTTAAACTACAGGTGAACTAATGCTAATAATTTGAAAAGTTATAATCTTAAAAACTCTTTATCTAAAAACAGTAATAAATTTTCCATTTCAGACAGGTCAGCAGTTCCAGGAGTGAGAAGCTGATAATTGGTTTTGGACATCTGTCCAGGATGTCAGGGACCATACTGCCTTGTTATACAAACCACAGGGCAGGGAGTCTCTAAAACCAGGGCTCTCAGTCCTGGGAGGAGCTCTCACCCACCCTTTAGTCCAGCCTTTCGAAAAATGGGAAGCATCACGTGAGACAGGAAGAGAATGAAGAAGCACTCTCTCCTACTGTTCAAATAAAGGAAGTAATTGCCTGTATTGCATCATGAACGGGAAGAGGAACTCAGGGGGAAATAAACCGGATGAACTGAAAGACTGCTGAAGATGAAAGTCAAAGAAAGTCTGTCAATTTAATTTTTTTCCATTTTGCATGTGCGTATCCCACCAGTTCCTTCTGGGGCTGTACATTTGATGTAAAATGAAGAAAATCCACTGTCCTTGCTACAGATCAGTAGGATGGAAAAAGAAAAATGCAAAGGCCTCTCAGCAGTAATGTAATTTGTAAATTGTTAGGCTCGGGGGTTTTATGTGGCAAAAAATGCCAACATCCAAATTGTGCACTGAGTTCTGCACTGCATTAGAGTGAGTGCTCTCCACCAATGTCCTAATAGTCACCATTCAAGTAAACATGGAGCCCTCAGATGAGAACACAAACTTGGGCACAGTGCTTGAGGACTCTCCTGCCCAAGACACAGATGGACACACAAAATGAAAACACACTTAAAATTCTTTAAGACTAAAACAAATTTCTAGCAGAAAAACTAAGCAACAGTTAAACATTTTCTGTTGCCTACTTCTATTCTGAAGTGGAATTAGTTTGAATAAACAGTTAGATTAGCAAGGATTTTCTGCATTCACCCTACTTGTTATTGTAGAAGTTAGTGCCTGAATGGTATGTTCTCTGGTGAAAGCATTTCACAGAAAGATGCAGCAAACAATTTGGGGTAAGGGTCATCTTTCTGTCCTGCAAAATCAGGTCCATGATGTGGGCTTCCTAGCTCAATAGTATGATTAAAAATAAAGTAATCTGTTTCAACTTGGATTCTGCACATGGTTGGGTGGGGAGACATGAGCAATGCACGAAGGAATGTACAGAGGATGAGTGAGAAACAAAAACAGACCAAGAACAGGAGGGAAGACAAAAGGCTGTATTACCAAAGGGGATTTAAAACTCTTCAGTTATGACTTGTCTGCCACTGACACTTAAGCTATTGGCATCTTCTTTTCTATTATGAACTTATCTACAGTACAAGAAAAAAACCCAAGCCTGTTTGGTGAGAATTTGGCTAGAATTAAGGGCCAAGTGCAGTTAAAAATTATGCTGTGAGCTTTAAAAATAGACTCTATGGGGTCACAGCAAAGTTATACAAGGCTTCCTGCAAGATTTTTGCTTTTCAAGAAATTATTCCCTTACTTTCTGAAGTTCATAGGCAGATTTTCTGATGGCTGAATCTTCTGCCTTGGAAATGAAGGAAAGAATTTCCTTGGCCTTAAACAAACATGTCATGGTGAAAAGTAGTTATGGTTCTAAGAGTAATTTTATAACACTAGTTCTTCATTTAAAAAAACCAACAACAACAACAAAAAAAAAAACCCAAACAAACAAAAAAAAACCCCCACAAATTTAACTCCATGTTGCACTTGTATTGAGAAACAAGCTAGAAAAAAAAGGGTGCTCAAAGAGGTGCTCTCTCCATATGAAAAATGAGAAGACTAGTTACATATCATGAAGAACTAGGAGTATTAACATTATGGAGGAAGAACAAAAAAAAATAAAATCCAGCATTCAAAAATTATGGCAAAGAAAAGCAGCACTTGAAGTGTCAGATTCAAACCAAAATGGATTTTTATTATGCAGTGGATTGTTGACAGGGGAGAAGTATTTACTTTGAAAAATAGTACATCACAGATCAGATGAAGATAACAGCTGACAAGTCTGTATAGTACAGTCCTAGCCTGAATTTAAAAGAGTTAATTCAGCAAACTTGTTCTGTTGCATGTGGAGTATATATTTAAGTCAATGAGACATTGCCAAGTACTTCAGTGCTTTACTGACCAGCACAGGGTGATAAAGGCAGAAGTCCTGAACTGAAGAAATAAGGAATATAAGGGAGAAGGTATGTTTGTGTAAGGAGGGCAATGACAGCAGCATTACAAAACCAAAACTGCTCAAGCAAATAGAAAAAGTAGGACTTTTGGCATCTCATGGACTGGAAAGCAGCAGGAAACACTGTCATGGCTGGGCTACTATGTTGTCTCTGACATTGCAATGGAAAAAAAAAAAGCAAACCAAAACAAAACAAAAGATCAAATAACAAACAACCTAAACACTCAACTTCTCTGGAAGAAATTAGACACAAATCACTCAGAGAATTACATCCTTACTTTACAGCAAGCCGATTTTGCTCAGCAGTGAGTTCCTCAGCTTGTCGCCCTATTCCTGGAAAGAAAAGTCACATTAGATCCTTCCAAAAGACAAACAGTAAAAGCCTTATGCTTGCACCCCACAAATAAATTTCTAAAGCCATAATTTCAAAATTTCTTTATCACAAGTGGTTTTAATACATCTCAATCCCTAACTTCTATGTCAAGTTCTACTCTACCTCTTTCCCCAGTTCCTTACCTCATTCCCCCTTTCTCACCCTGGCTACACTGTCAGGAAGAGCAGCCATAGCATTCCCACACACACAATGGAAGTGGCAATGCCACCAACTGGCGGCGACCCCCAACAGCCTCTACAAACTGTCCCGGGCTGGAAAAACCTCTGTTGCCAGAAGCTGCTGGCTCATTTAAGCACAAGCCTCCCGCTGGCTCCTTGGTGAGAAATGGAGCATTTCACAGCAGGAGGAGTGAGCAGGGGAAGGGAAACAGGCACTCAGGAAACAGAAGCTCCGCTGGTGTGAACGAGCAGCCCAGCTGCCTGCTGCTGGAGCAAGCCTAAACATACACATCAGTAATAATCTGGAATTGTACAAGGACCAGACTGGAAGGGTGACCTCCTGTTGAGTGCACAAGACCTTTGGGGCCAGAAGTAGTGCACAGACTCAATGTCCCCAGGAAAACGATGGAAAAATCTTGTGTCACAGCCAGTGGTAAACAGATGCTGCTTATAGCACATACCTCCAAACCTTCACCCTAAAGCTTTAGCTGCACATATTGCAGGGAATCCCACTGGCTTCAGCAGAACTACACAGGATGAGTCACAGCACTTGATGTGGAGCATGTGCACAGCTCCATGTGCACAGCCCCGAAAGATCAGGGGCTTGGCACCAATTGACACTGTTCTAAACTGTTCTAAACATACGAGTCATAATTACCAATATACACACAGGACGCACATCCTACAACGACTATTGATAAGCTGCTCATTTCCATTCTCTCTCCAATGTTTCAGTTTGTAAATACTGGGAGGGCCTGAATTTCAGAGAAACAATTAGCACTTAATTACTTAAAGGACTGAGTATTTTGTCTGTTTCCATTTACGGACAGCTGTGTTAAATTTTTACAAATAGAAACTTGTCACGTTAAATTTTTACAAATAGAAATTTGTCACTGATGTTTGAACTGCAAGCTGCCTTCATTTGATCAACTGCACCATACATGGATGTTTGGAATGTAATGAGCCTTTTCCACCATCATTAATCTGTAGGATTTCTGGTCTGTTTAAAACACTCCTGCCTCTGCTGTTATCTTTTTCCTTTCTGTCTGTTCATTTACCTTCAACACCCTAGGTGTGTTCCTCGGCTGCACATTGCTGTGGAATTGCAGCAATATCTGAGCTGACTCAACTTACAGAAGCAGAGAAGCCTCAGCTACATGAATGCCAAAAACATGGTCAATTAGCCAAGCTTCCAGCTGTACCTATTATAGCCAGCTAAAAGCATTAGATTCACTTGTGCAAACCTGGCTTGCAAACAATGCCAGACCCCCGCGTGGCCACAGCTAAATCCTTGCTCACAGCAACTCTATAGCAAGGCACTTACTCAATCACTCACAGCTTGTAAGGCAGTGGGCTTCAGACCATCAGAAATTTGCACTGCAACATCAGTGGGCACAAGCAATAATGCTACTGACATTTTTAGCCTTTGCACTGTACTAGACACAGGCGTTCTACTGGGAAATAATAGTGCTCTTTGTCACAGCACAGCACAAGACTGAAGACAATGTTATTTTGCTTGCAACTGTGCTTGTCTCGGCACTGGGGAAAAGATACTGAATTCTATCTCTTACAACTCATGGAGTATATTACCACTGAATATATCAGTGCTAGCATATTTTTTTGCTAAATTAACATTAATGACTGAACCTATGCATCAAACACAACTCTTGACTTCTGAGAATCAGTAACAGCTTCAGAGAACTTAATGGAGATGCAGTGCAGCATCTAAACAGGAGATACTGGTACTAGCTAAAATCCAAATTGGGCCCCAAGGAAGTAGAATACTCAAAGGGGAAAACAGTGTCTCTGATATTGAAAAGATAGTTTGATCTGAAAAAATGATCAAAACTTTAAGTTTTGCATTTTCTTCCACAAAGCGTTTTTCTTCCTTATTTGGAACAACTCACTGAACTACATTCATGCACTCCGTAAATCAACCATAGCATGCACTGGAATAAAAAAGCTGTCTTCAGGACATGGGAAGAGATTCCTTTTCTTACCATCATGTAGCTGGCATGCAAGTGTTGTGATCTTCTGTGTAATTATCATCAGCGGACTATAACAAAGACGGAAACAACAGTTACATGTCTTGTAATACAAATTATTCCCAACTTTCTCACTGAATGTCTTTATGCCTTTAAAAGGCATAACTGTATTAGCAACAAGTGGAAATCATCCAATTAAAGCTGAAGGAGGCACTCAGGCATAAGACAATTGCCTGGGTTCAAAACAACCCCACAGTATCTTGCACTGGAATTTTTAATTGCTAAGTGCACACAAAGCCTTATTTTATGTCTCCCTATCGTGCAGCAGTGCAAATTGTAGTTCAGAAGAAATCACACCACCAGGAAATACCAGCTTCTGCAGCCCACTGAGCTTCCTTTCAGGCAAAGACCAAATTGAAGCCCCATACAATGCAACACTAGAATACAGCAGTGATGCTGTAACCCAGTTCTGGCTCTTCTTACTGTTACTCTCCTATTGTCTGTCTCCTCAGTGCCCTAAAAAAATGTTGACTCTGCAGATACAGATGCTTATTTCCCCACATGAATAGCTCTATCAATTAGGACTGTGTGCAAATACCAGAATAGCTGTCAGCACAGCAGTTTCCCACTTGCTTCTTGGCCATGCAGCTGCCTTGTGAACAGCCTGCACAAGATACACCATCCAACTGGGAGTGTACGGGCATGTGGGGTCTGGAGCCCCTGGAAACAGGAGCTGGTTGTACCTGAGCCAGGCTTACAGCCACCCAGCAGCTTTGGTGCCAGCTAAACACACAGCATAGAAAAATAGCCACTATTCCCAGTAGGGCCACTCATACTTCCTGTATCCACCTTTAAAGAGTTTCTTGGCAATGAATGCAAATATGACATGCTGCAGCTAAGGAATGGGGAAAAACACTAAACTCAACTTGGTGGCATCAGGAGCTGGTTCCCACAAGGATAAAGGACACAGTCAAGAGTGTTTAGAGGAAGGTAAGAGGAAAGATAGGAAGAAAACAACAGGGACAACTGACTACTTCCTCCATCAGCTGTGGCGCCCTAAACATGAAACTTGGCACTGAACATCTGCAGACTGGAAGGACCCACGGCAGCCAAAGCACCTGCTCACACTGCTTGTCCCCATCTCTCTGCCACTGGGGACACCAGCACAGGGTGCCCAAATCTCTCACAACCACAACAGCCACGAGATGGGAATGGGTGATGAAGATATACCACTATTTTAGAAGCATTAATTGTGATGACTGTATGCAAAACCAGTCCCAAAAAAGAAACCTGTCTTCGCTAAGGATTAACACAATGGGTTGTTTTTCCATTTGCGAATAAATTAACAACATTAACCAGATGGAGGCTTCTGTTTGAACAGAAATTATGTCTTCAACCTGGAAATGAAAACTCAAATTTATGCGCGTTTATTTAACTATTTACACAGTTTGAGCAATATATGGAACTTTTTAAAGAGACATAGATGATTACGCCAAACATTGCAGCAGTTCATTTTAACTATTGTAATATATTTTCTGGAACACAATTAAAGAAAAAGGTTGATGGGGGTTTTTTTAAGTTCAAGCATTGTGTTTATCCCACAGATTTCTTGAGGTAAAGAAAAAAAAGGTGGACTTACATTCAGTGATGTCTCTGTCTAAAATAACAGTCAAATACTTATGTTCTACAGAGATTTTCAAGAGATTCCGGGTCATTCTTAACTAAATCGACCTACTGGTTACAATCAAATGTAAACCCAATGGCTAAGATAAACTGTTTACAACCTGCTTATCCCACTAATGTAAATCAAACAGATAATTCATAGGCTGAGCATGGTAAACCCATAAATACTGGCAAAAGACATTATTTCATTCTAAGTGGTTTCTTTTTTTTTTAACACTTAATATGGTTGATCTTTTTCAAGAGTCCACAAGTAATTCTGTGTGGGTAATTTCCGTTTTCTATCCAAAACCAAGAACATGCAATATCAGCCAATTACTTAATCAGAAACTGCTTTTATCATTTCAGAAGTTCTTACTTGAAATGCCAATAACAAGAAGCTGGTACAATAAATTCAGAATAGGTTTAAATCTACACAGAACTTGAATACAACAGTAACAGTGGGGTTTGTGCAACAGCTCTTCTTGGGTCGCCTAGACCACTGATAGTAGTTAAGGAATGGACAAATTCAACAATGACTTTTCACCTTCCAGCAATATTGTCAAACAGTCATTCTAAACTTTATTCCAATTAATCTTTCAAGAAAAGTGATTTATAAGTTGTTTTTACCATTATTTTCAACATCCTGTTTCTCAAAGCAGATTTTCCCAGACAACATTTAGCTTTACTTTCAAAGATTCATGAATCCTAATCCTTTAAGCTATGAAAAGGCAGGGTTTTTTTTAATCTTTAGGAGAGACAGAGGCTGTCACTTAACCAAGCAGTTTTACTGCAATAAACACAATTTTTTTATTTTGACAGTGTTTGACCTTTTTAGCTTTATGGGGGAACACTAACACTTGTTTCAAATTGCCTCAATTTGTTGCATATGTTTCTTATGGCAAGCACTTCACGCCAATATTGAAGTGGGTAACTGTAGACCTCAGGCTCTGAGCCAAAACCGTATGACTTCAAGTGTCTAAATTTAGACACTTGTCTTAGACAAGGCCCCTGTGGTAAACCAGAGAGAACCAAAATGCAAACAATCTGAGGGCAGCAAGAGTAAAGCCTGCACTGAAGTCATACTACATATAAACACAGAGGAGAGAGGTTCTCCTCATCTATATTAGGAATTCATTGCCTCATTGATGGCACATTGTCAGCCAACAGAACAAGTCAGCCTTCCCTGCACTTTAACCAGAAAGGATGGACAGCCTTTCTCCCTCAAATCCCAGGTCCAGAGGAGACAGGGGAGAAAAAAAGTGATATGTCTGTCAAGCGAGTGGGAAGGAGAACCACAAAGTTCACTAGATACCTCCTGTTCTCCCTTGTGACATCATCATATTTCATGTCATACATATTTTCCAGAGTGGCTGGAAGGTGGCCTAGCAGAACAGGACCGGGGGAGTGCTGGTCAACAGCCAGGTGAACAAGGTGCCCACATGTGCCCAGGTGGCCAAGAAGGCCAATGGCATCCTGGCCTGTGTCAGCAATAGTGTGGCCAGCAGGACCAGGGCACTGATTGTCCACCTGTACTTGGCACCAGTGAGGCCACACCTCCAGTCCTGCGTTCAGTTCAATTCAGAGGACACTGAGGTGCTGCAGCATGTCCAAAGAAGAGCAATGGAGCTAGGGAAGGGTCTGAAGCACAAGTCCAATGATGAGTGACTGAGGGAGCTGGGATTGTTTAGCCTGGAGAAAAGAGGCTCAGGGAGGCCCTTATCGCTCTCTACAACTGCCTGAGAGTGTAGCCAGGTGGGAGTCGGTCTCTTCACTTGAGTTGTACCAGGGGAGGTTTAGGTTAGACATCCAGGGAAATTTTTCAAAGAAAGAGTGATTCAACATTGCAATGGACTTCCCAGGGAAGCGGTGGAGTCACTATCCCTGGAGGTGTTTGAGGAACAACTGGATGTGGCACTCAGTGCCATGGTCTAGTTGACATTGGTCATAAGTTGGATTTGACAGTCTCAAAGGTCTTTTTCAACCCAAATGGTTCTGTGATCTCTTCTCTACTCTACTCAGGAAGGAGGAAACCTGCTGTAGAGTGGCAATGGGAAGACACGCGCTAAATCTTTCATGAGATCAGTGTCAGGTATCAGTCAACAATTCACACGAAGGGTAAGCAATGTTTCAGGTGAACAAGGAGCATCTTCCTCCCTCTTCTCCTCTTGCCCACCATTCCCCACTAAATTGATCTCAGGGGGACCATGTCTTTGCTGCAGGAAAACAAAATAATGACATTACTGGAACTCTCCCTTAAGGGCAGGGAGGGGGGAGGGATGAATCACAAATTCCTAAACATGTGAGTTTTGATTATTAAAACTTTCAAATACCAGAGTATTGAATTGCTATTTCTTTTCAGCCTTTCAGGCAAGCTCTAACTTTAAACAGTGATAAAACATTGAGTAAGTTAATACATTAAATGCAGCACCTTATCACATATAGTCAACCGTTTCCAACATGATACTATTTTAACCCTTAGACACTACTGGAAAAAGTCAATAGTGCTAAAAATAACAAGGGAAGTTAACAAAACTATAAAACTCCCAATCCCTTTTCTTACTCCCAAATTTTGTGATGCGCAGGTTTTTGGAGGGGAGCAATTAGGTTGAATTTAAAAAGAAAATCTACCTACTACACTTGCACTTACAGATGAAGCACAAAGACTTATCTCTAGAAAGGAAGCATTTGAAATAAAACATATTTAGAAGCCTAAACAACTTGCAATCCATCACATTTGAACACCTACCCACTGCATTGCAGCCACATGGTGAGTGGTGATTCCTCACCCTCTCCACCTGTCCCATTAAGCACTACAGTTACAAACTACCACAGAAACATAGGATCTGATTTAGGTGTGGTGTGATTTCCCTTCTCATGTTATACATATTGGCTGTGAGTGCAATCTTATATTGTAGCTGTGCAGTTCCTCCTACACACAAACCATAGTGGCCAACTTTTAAATTTAAAAAATCAAGAAATTGACCCAGGAACAATTTTATTTTTCAACGCATCTAACATAAAGTAACAACAGCTTTGGGGTTTTGTTTACCTCACATTAGATGCCTTGAAAATAACACAAGACTAAGATGCAACTGTTTACAGAGAATGCTCAATAGAGGGGTTTACTCCCCTAAATAAACTTTCAAAGTAAAAACATATCAGTTAATATAATTTTTAAATACAGCTTGCCCCAAAGCAATAAATTTGCCAGAAGCACAAGTCAGTGGAAATAAAGATGTTTTGTTTGTAGGCTGCTGTGGGGGTCCTCCCTGTATCACAGGCTGGCTTCTGCACTGAGCAAGCTTCAATGCTTACGAGAGAAAAGACGTTTTCCAAGCACAGTCTGCCTGACCTTAGGTAATCCTGTGGAGAAGTCTGGCACACGCTTGCTAGAAATAGTTTCCACTGACCTGATTTCACTAAGAGAGGAGGTGGAGTCAAAAGGCTCATAGCAGACAAGATTCCAAAACAGTGAACATTTATTTCAGGGTTACCTCTGCAGCGCTGAAGCCATGACAAGAAGTTCACACAGTCACACCCTGCTGTGACAGTAACCATTGCTGACAAGGGGATGGCCAAGCTGGCAGTGAGCTCATACTTTTGCTTACAACAGTAAAAGGAAGAAGTACTGAAGTACATCAGAAGAAAAACACTTCACTAAACACACTTACCACATCCAAAGCAACTTATAGTTTCCTTCATGTGATGTGCTGCCTTTTTGTGTGTGTGTGTGTGTGTGTGTGTGTGTGAAAGCTCCCAAGCAGTATTTCTTAAACCTTCATGGTAGAAGCATTTCACTTAAAAGAGTGATTACATCTGAAGAAGTGTCCAGGGATGTACTAGATGCATGGAGCTCTCTAGTAGGGATTGCGTGCTTGAATTCTGCCTAGTTCCCACACTGCAGCTCTTGCAGGGCTCCTGTGTATCCAATGGTAAATGATCTCGGGGCTGTTTCCAATGGACAAGCACCCAGCCAAGCAGCAAAGCAGCAAACAGGCATGGAAAACAGACTGACCCCCCCCTTACTCACCCTGCACCTGCAGTGCTGCTCTGCCTCTGGGGACCAGCTGCACACCCAGGTTACCCAGCCCTGCTGGAACTGACACTGCAATGTATACTGCATGTCATACATTTGGAAGATAAGAAAATAAAAATAACCAACTGAACTTGCAGGATCAGACAACATTTCTGCTCTGTGTTTTAACATGGTAACAGAGTACATCTATCTTAGCTTTCATCAGCAAATATATTTCCTTTGTGAAAAATGGCTGCTGTACTTTTATTCCTTCCTCTTGTGGTTGAAACTAAAACCCACTGAGAGAGGAAAAAAGCAGCAACAAAGCACTAACCACCCAGCAAAAATTCACTGCCTGAGGTGACACTTGTTACTGAACCATCTGCTTATATATATGGCTTTTTGAGAGGGCTCTCTCAATGATCATTCCTTTCTAGGTGGTTTGCTGAGAATGCTGCTGCTGCTCTGCATTTGGGATAGGGTGAACACAAAGGTGGTGTCTGGAGAGCAATGTCCACCAAAGCACTTGTGTAACAGCTACAGATTTGACACATGTAGGGAGGAAAATTACTCAAGTCTCCCAGATGCTTCAGCTATGGTCTCTCTAAGACCAACAAAAGATTGAAAACTATGCCAGTGTGTGTGGTGATCTTCACAAACTGAGTTTCTCTTTTGTAAGGAATGGCAGCAAGAATGATAAAATCATTAAGACTAGAAAAGACCTCTAGGATCATTGAGTGCAGCTGTCAACCCAGCACTGCCATCTTCACCACTAAACCATGTCCCCAAGTGCCATAACTGCATTTTTTTTTGAACACTTTTAAGGATGGTGACTCCACCCCTTCCCTGGGCAGCCTGTTCCAATGCTTGGAAACACTTTCCATGAAGAAACTTTTCCTAAAACCCAGCCTAAACCTCTCCTGGCATAACCCAAGGCCATTTCCTCTTGTCCTGTCACTTGTCATATGGGAGAAGTGACTCACCCCAGCCTTGCTACGACCTCCTTTCAAGCAGTTGTAAAGAGTGATAAAACCCCTCCAGGTCTCCAGGCTAAACAACCCCAGCTCTCTCAGCCACTACTCATATATGAAAGAAACACCCATATGCACGATCATTCTCTGATCATTCTCTGACATTTCACTGAATAACCTGCAATATTAGGAAATTTTGTTCAGACACTGCAAGAATTCAAAGAGGAAAGTAAAAAGCTCTACGGCCCCAATCAAAGAAAGGATTGAAACAGACACAAGTTCCATACCTTCTGAATTTTATCCGGATGATCACATGCAACTGGCATTTGGTCATGAAGCTTGCTAGGCTGAAACCCTATCTATTACTATTTTCCAAAAATCAGAATCAAGAGTCCTTATATTAAACCAATTTTCCTCAAAGCTATCATATTCCTATACTCTGCCTGAGCCTGTGATACAAAGCGAAAAAACACAAACTGTATGATAACATTACTGTTTTTATGAAGTTGTATAGGCAGGCAACTTACCAGCATAATCCTCTTAGCATAAAGAAGAAGAAATAAGAGAGAGAGTTAGGATTTCGTTTTTCCAGGTACAATGTACAAATGTCATGGCAAACCAAGACAAATAAAACATGCATGTTTTTCTCTAAGACTGATTTGAATTAAGTGGGAAGAACAGGATTCAGTTACTGTACAATTAGCATTCAAAAACAAATAGGATTTTTGAGGAAGCAGTAAACAGAAAATTCCTAAATTATATCACTACTTATTTGAGAAATAATATAACTGAAAGAAATTTGATAAAATATATACACATTTTTTAAAAGTAATTAAAATTGAAGTGCAGTAAGCTGGAAATTATTTTTCTTAAAACTTGGCAGTAGTTTAAACTGCCAGGTTTAAATGAGTTTTTCCTTAAGTACTATGAAATACATGAAAAACTCTTAAATCAAGAAATAGCTGCAAGCAGCTTGACTACAGCTCTGACTGGGACTCAGTGACCAAACCTTCCCTCTGCAGGAGTTAAGAATTAACTAGTCATCAGCAGGTAAGAAGTCCCTTATTTCTTATTTCGTAACCTGGAAGTGATGTGCCACAGTTTGATCTTTGATTTTCCAGTTTACTTAAAATATGACTCAAAAGTTACCTTGTTCTTCCCATCTCTGCCGGCATTTTACAAGCTCTGTTCTGAAAATGGGAGGGCTCCAAACAAATAGCACCACCAACTATTACTAAAAACACCCCAAAAATGTATTTGCAAGCAAACTTGAAAAGGGTTATGTGTGCAAGTTGTTAAATGCACAAGGCAGGTCAAGAGAGCAAATGAGGGATGCTGGCTTTCAGCATTGCTGCTGGGAAACACTCAATGATCATCTGGCTCGTCACTTCAGGGAACTGACATTGGAAAACTGATGGCAATAGAACTGGTTATGTGCCTATCTGATGTGGATTAAAACTTCCTCCTTGCAACCAGATATCACCAGACTTATGGGATACTGAAACCTCAAACATAAGTGAGCAGATGACGGAGTTTTTGTTGCATCTCAAAGATTCCCCTGTATCCAGTGTCTTGCCTTGTCAGTATATATCCTTAGCCATGTTCACCCAAATTGGTGGGAGGCTGGAGAGAGATGGGCACAGCTCCATGGCTCTGTCTCACTCATTTCTGCCCTGAGGGAGAACTTTAATGCCATCCTCCCAGCCAGGCCCTGTCCTAGTGATTCCCTATTACCACATGCAACAGATGAGGAACTGTCAAATATGGGAGAATGTGCAAGAGGAGGTTCAGTTGCTGCTCATACATGGTAAAAACTGTGTCCAGGGAGTATATTTTGTCTCTCTGGGCTATCACGTCTGTTCAGGTATGTTAAAAAAGCTTCAACAAAACCAAAAACCAACCTGAAAAAAGTAGGTTTTAAGACAGACTTAAGAGGGTGATCTCAGTTTCAACACTTCGGATTGCAAGTTTTTATTGATACCACTACATTATTTTTATTTATTCTTAGCTTTTAAAATATACCATGAAGGTGCAGTTCATATCCATAGTACATTTTCCACTTGTTTACTACTTGATAGTTTTATTTTTGACCGAAGTTTAGGAAGTGGTGTGTATCTTGAAGCACCAAGTCAAAATCAAATAACAGAGTAAGTTCAAGCATTATTTTTTTACAACCATTATTATCCTCAAGCTCATCATTAAATAAGAGTAGTTACTTTTTCATCAAGAGAGCAGAGAACACTACCTAGTCCATAACAATCACCATTCCTCTTCTTTCACCCCCAGTCTCAGCTGGATCTTTATTAAATGTATTCAGAGGGAGAGAGCTAATATGCTTCACAGTGCATTTCTGAACACAGTATTCAGAAAAACATGATCTCTCACATTTCTCTCTCTGTCTCTTACACACACTGAGCTATAGCATTCTAATCCCATTTATAGGCTCATTGGTATGTCATGATCTTTGAGGACATGCTTTTGTGTATTAAAAGAATTGCAGAAAAAGTTACAGCACTAAATTTCTTTAAACATTTGAGTTCCCATTACTGCAGCTTCCTTAACAAAACCCCTCAGGAGTTTGAGAGAAACTTCCCCTCCACCACCTGAAGTTTAATTCAATGCTGAAACCCACCACCTCAAAGAGCGAGACACATGCACAAAGACAGCAAAAACCTTCATTCTCCTACTCTGTGCCTGTAAGATGAAAGAGACTTGGAAGAGTCATGTAAAACTTACTGTGAGTTTACAGAAATTTGTCATGGTATGTTACTAATTAATCTGTCTTCAGACATTCAATTAAACAAGTCAAATACAGATTAGCTCACTGGTTTAAATCATGCAAAAGCATACCTTGCTGCCACAAACAAAGCACATAGAGTTAGCTGTCTCTATCTTTGCAAAGCATCCTCTGCTGCTTCTCTGAGTGAAATCAGAGACTACAGTATGTATGAAAACTATTTCACAAATATCACAGCATACAAAAAGTTGTGCTATATAAGCCGGCCCCATAAGAGAACCAGTGCTGACAACCCAAGTGGATTTCTTATCTCTCTGCCTGGGTTACTCACCCAGCTCCAGCAGCAACTCAGACCTGCCCAAGTCCTGCCTTCAAAACCTGGAGTGCCTGGGCTGGGAAGCACCTTCCCAGCTGGGGCTTCAAGATAAATGAGAATGGGGGAAAGGAGACACAGAGCTGCCCGCTGTGCCTAGGCAGCTGGAAGGAGAGCAGCCCACCCCACCTCTCAGGGCAGACCACCAGGGAGCAGAGAACCAGCCACCCAAGTCACTCCTACAGCTCCAGGGAGAGACTGCCCAACTTATCCTCCCACGCTGCTCTGCAGGGAAACCTAGCTAGCTAACTAAGCTCTACCTTCCCAACTACACAGCTTCTAGAAAGAAACCAGTAGGAACAATGAGTCAGTGCAAAAATCATACAGTGCTTATTCATTTTTTAAAAAAACAAAACCAAAAACCAACCAACCAAAAACCTCCCACCCAAAGCCAAAACAAAACAAACCCCAACAAAACCCCAAAGATCACAACAAAAGCCTCAGAAAAAGGTTAAGGGAAACAAAATTGCAAATAACATAAAAATTATTCTTACAGCTTACTGAAATCAACTAATACTGATTGACACAGGAACCAGTTTGCAGACTCACTCACCCGGAAAAATCTGTAGTGAGAATACCATAATGAAATATGTATATTCGGCTTATGTGGCACAATGTGAGGTATCCCATAGCTACGACAAAGGAGTACCTAAAAACATAACACACAGAACACATAGTTACCAACACAAGTACCAACAAGAACTAGAATCACTCAAATTGGGCTGGGCTTGTTTTGATTTTTTCTAATCAGATTGTTAAAAAGTCTGAAGCTATGCTACAAGACCTGGAAGAAATTCTCAAAGGGGACTAATGGTTTTGTATACCCAACTGAAACCTTACAGACATGTCTCCTCATTCTGGGGGTGGGGAAAAAATGGAATAAGAAATAGGATCAATTCAAGTTGCACAATTCAATTTTCAAAGCTCCCATCTTCACATATTATTTTGAAATTTCTGTCCAACTTAAGTATTTGAAACCAGACGATAATCTATGTCAGTCACTGAAGTTATCCACTGCAATTTTTATCTGTAAATGTTCTTTATTTACAACTCTTCCTCAGATCTAGCAAAGACTAAAATATTTCAAGTTTGGGGTATTCTCTGTATTCTCTGTCTTGTGATTTTATATAAAGGCAGATGATAGCCTAATCTTTTCAGTTCTCCATGCTGAAGCACACCATCTCCCAGAAAAATCATAGAATCAGACAGATTGGAAAGGACCTATAAGATCACTTCAGTGTCTGACTGAAGAAGGGTTCCTTAGGTAGGATGTGACAAATTCACTCTGTGTCTCAACATGATTGCACACTCCTGTTGGGCAGGGCAGTAGCATGATTCTGTCTTAACACTGAACAGTCTGAAGGCTGGAAATGTTGCAGCATTTGTATGGGCAGATGCAGCCTTTCATACAAGTAACTTCTCCCTGTATTTACATGAGCAAGAAAGAGGATACTGGGGAGGAAAGAAGCGGATGGATGTTTGGAGACAGACACATGAGGCAAATTACACAGTGCAATGGAGAGCTGGGACACCAGAATGAAAGGCTGACACCACATGGACAGGCCAGGACCAGGTTTACTGGTGTCCTCCATAGCAGAGGTAATCCACGTAGGGGAAAAGAGGCTGTCTTAGGTTGCAATGCAAGATGTAACCAGAAGTATGTTTTCTATTACCAGCTGTTAAAAACAGGTGGGGCAGTGTTTCTTTATCTCTTCCACAAACCATCCTCCCTCCAGGGGGATATCTGCTGTTAATGGGCCATTGAGTCTCATTGCATGACTGATAAAATTACATCATCCCATTGTGAGATGCTCCATCCAGGGGGAGGAGCCAAGCATTCCTACCTGGATAAAATGAGTCAGAATACCAGGACACCCTGTTTCTCTAGATTCCCAGAGGAAGACCAGACCCATCTACATCACCACTGAACCTTCAGAGGAAAACTACACCTTTCTACAGGATCATCTCTGCTCCAACAGAACCACATTTGTCATTCCAGGAGGACTTACTTGAACTGCAACCAACACCCTGATCAACAGAGTGGCAGGTTGTATCCTGACTGTCAGTGTTTTCTTTTTTGTTTGCTTCTTTTTGTACTACTTCATTTTTATTTTAATTTTCCTAGTAAAGAACTTTTATTCCTATTCCCATATCTTTGCCTGAGTGCCCCTTAATTTCAAAATTATAATAGTTTGGAGGGAGAGGGTTTACATTCTCCATTTCAAGGGAGGCTCCTGCCTTCCTTAGCAGAAACCTGTCTTTCCAAACAAGAACAGAGGCAAAGACCATCAGACTACAGAAGGAGATGGCACATCCTGCATGCCTGGTAGGGCTGAGCCTTGGGAGGCTGATAAGCACACATTGCCAAGAAGGGTTCCCCGCCTTGGACCCATGACAGCATCCACCACAGGGGAGAACTAAAAGTGAAATCAGACAAGAGGATCAGTCAGCAGACAACTGAAAAAGAGCCAGGCCTTTGTCAAATTATGGCTGGTTTTAAAAGAAATGAGTTTTTCCTCCCTGGGGGCTAATAAACTGCTGTGTGAGTGACAGTGATGGATCACAAGGCAACCTGCAGGTCATGTGGCCCACAGCAAACAGCTGGATGAAAGGCAGACTGAAGGGACATGACAGATTCTTCAGGAGATTCAGAGTAGAATTTATCATATTTTATCTGGGTCAGGCATCTAGTCCTGCCTCAGCAAGGTCCTTGGATTCCCCTCTCATCAGTGGAGAATGGCAAACATCCATCCAAAGGCAAGTCACCCAGGTTAGACACGTAGCAGCAAGAGACAGGATGAAGGATCTAAAATAAGCCTCCATGCTGAGGTGTAAAGAACGTAGATTGAAACAGGGAACAAGCAGGGAGAGATACACTGAACTGCTGCTGCAGCTGGGAGCATTTCTGATGCTGGATTAATTCGTCCATTTACAGGCCTTGAAGGCTAGCAGCTTCACCAGAGAGCAAACTAGCAAAAAATAACCAGAGAAAAGAGTATGAAGGTTAAATTATGCAGTTTATTAAATTTATTTTCTTCCCCTGTGTTTTTGTGGGGGAATAAAGAGCCAAGTCTTGAAGCCCCACTCTGAAGAATCTGTTCACCTGTATGAACAGGTCCAGACCTTAAAGTGGCATTGTTCAAGCTTACTCTCAGCTGGTTTAAATACATTGTTATTTTGCCAAAATTAACAATGTGGATGCACTTTGAGTCATACTGCTATGGCTAGTAGAATACAATAGAAAAGTCCTAACCCAATCCTCCCTCAGAACTCCTGAGGTTTTTCAGCACGTTGGATTGCCATTTCTCATTAACTCAAATCAACACATGACTGTCTTGCAGCAGTGGGTGACATTATATGAACTGGCTCAATTTGTGTCTCAGTATAAAGCTATTTGCTATTAGCCCCTGTGGCTAATTGGCTAAAGAGGAAGAGTGAGGGGGCTTCCCGTTGAAGTTGTGTCTTTTTCCTTATCACCACCCCAGCTTGTCTAGGAAGACGTAAATAACTATTGGATGATTCCTTTGTAGGCTTGGTTCCTCTGATCTACAGTCACTAACTCCTGCATTTCCCTCAAGTGATGGGCAGGGACAATGACCAGGAAACCATAATACAATTCTTTTAACACCTTTTTATTTTGGTCTCTGGATGGCATTTCTTTAACAAACATATTCCAATTACCTTTTTTTTAAATGACATTATTAATTACCTCTAGACTTCTGGGCTTTGCACTCTGTGAGAGGGTGGAAAAAATACCTCCTTAATACCCTGTCTTGCTGGTGCAAAATGCTAGTAACCGCTGTAGGATTGATTTTTATAGTTCACACTTCTGAATAATCTTAGAAAAATCATAAGTAGCGTTCCCATTTAGATAGTAGAGAGGGGTCTCTTCAGGAAAAAAAGGAAGACAAGAGGATTATCTGACCATCAGATTCTCAGACAGCCCTGGCCTTGAAGGCAAGTGAGGAAAGGATTTCTGTTCCCCAGCCCAGATTTATGTGGATTCTGAGCATTCAGCACCAGCTACAGAAACAACCAGACAGTGCAGAGGCAGAAAACACCTGTCACACATCCAAACCATAAGCTTCTACTTCAAGCAATAACAGTTCTGGTATTTTCTACTTTTTCACAAAGCCCAGTACCAAAAGCAAGACCTCATTTTGTGGATCACTAAGCTAAGCTGCCTCAGTGACCTTTTTTGAAATTACCTAACTCAAGAATAAGTGGAAAATACCTAAAGGCCAAACAGCAATGGGGAAAACACATTTAAAAGGATTATCAAATGCAATCTGAAAGAATAAAAGACTGAGGAGAACATTACTTCATTATGTTTAAGAAATCAAAGGTTTCTCCATAAATTATTATGCCTGCAAAAGTCAAATTTTGAGGCCAGCAATTTCATAGGAAAATGCAATACATCAACCAAAAAAACCCACAAATTGAAATTACAGCTGCTTCTGTTATTCCATGAACAAAGCTCCTCCAAGTAACTGGGAAAGAAAAGAAGGAAAGAGGAGAAGACAGTTCTAAAAACTCCTCATGATTCTCCCTGAAAGCAGAGAAATTATCAGGGGGCAGCTGCAGACTTGCAGCCACATCAGCTCACCTGTGGATGTTGGGAACACTTGCCATATTCATAATGCCATAGTTCATCATCACCAGGACAAAAAGATGAATGGAATACCTTGAAGACAACAAAGTGAGTATTTAGATAATTTCTATGTTACCTGGAAGTGCTGGCAGTTCAGAGCAAGAGAATATTTTTCCATGCAAATAACATCAATGTGATGTCATATCAGGGTACCAGTAAGCCTAGACTACAACACGACATCTTTATAACCTGACTATCCCACACAGACTGATACTGATTAAAAAAATATTATCCATATGTTTAACTGTAAGAGTAGCCTGGCTCAAAGTGTGCACTCAAGTTGGATATATATTTTCCAGAAGAGGTATCTTCACAGCAGACTGGTGTGGCCTTAACTTCCAGAACAAACATCACAAATTAAATTAAATGCTTCATTTAAAAATACTTTCATGAGTCATTTTACTTTGGGGGTTTGGAATGGTTATGTTGGTTAGGATATTTTTTTAAGGTAGCATTAAGAACCTTCAGATTAAAAAGATGTAATCCAGAAAAGCTGATATGAAGTTTAAAATTATTTTTTAACACCCAAGCCTTGTCTAAATGGTGACTAAATACTCACCACCCAAAGCAGAAGACAGCAAAGTATATTCCAAAGAGGGTGGCAAATGCATGGCGAACAGCGGAGCTGGCATGACTGGGACTCAAGTAAATACGAAACCAAAATGCAGCCAAAAGTGCAAACAGTTGACAGGCTACAAAATTGATCTGTAAAAGACAAGCAAAACGAAAAACTGTTTTGATTCTTGGAGGAGGGGAAGGATTCTCTCTGTTCACAGAACAATTAAGAGCAGAGGTAGGAAAAGGGGGAAAATCATGAATGATGAATCTTTTGCTTCTCAGCATTCTCACTTGTGAACTCGTGGTAACTTTTCTCGTGTAGCCAGTGACAGAAGGGATTAAACAGCACACAGCCACCCAGAAGCAGACAAGGAAGGTCAGGCACCAGCTACCCCAGGGTACAGGTGGGGCTCTGGTGGTTCTCACTCTCCTGGGAGGAAGACTGTGCTCTGCTGCCAGCCTGGCCCAGGTACAGGGCACATCATTCCTCTTCTCAGTCCTCTTGGTGAGAGGCACGGACCAGGAAGCAGTCTGGGACTCAAATATTACCCCAATACCTGACTTTCCCCCACCCCAACACAAGGGCAAAATCAACAATCCTGATGAGACATTGTTCACTAGCAATGAGAACAGGGCAGCTGCCTTAGCTGAATTCCTCCACTCCACAGCATCTTCCACACAGACCTTCCCATTCCCCATTTTTTTGTAGTTTGAGTGCAAAGAAAACAACTATGCTCTACCATCAAGCAGACACCTAAAGGAGTATGCTTCTCAAATGTTCTTTGGCTACTGCATGTGAAAATCAATCTGGTCTTGCTGCAAGGAGGTAGTGATGGCAGTGGGAGCAGAAGACATGCAGAGGGCAAACAGTACAGGAATAGAGGCTACTCTTGTCAGACGCAAGGACAAGCAAAAGCTTCAGTGTCCTCCAGAGCAAAACCGACATCACGCTGCCTTCTTCAAGTCACCTTCTTTTTGACAGCCTCAGCAAAAATCCCAGAAGTCAGAGGAAAAATAGATCAAAGTCAGAGTCAAAACAGAGCTCAGGAGCTGTCTCTTAACAGTGCAAATACACCGCTGGGATACAATATCCCTAAGTTCAGTCTGGACCCTAGACAGCTGGAGGTAAATTCATTTATTCACTCACAGTGTTGTAGTCCTTTTTTTTTGTTTTTTTTTTAATCCTTTTTTGTTTTGTTTTAATTCACCCTGAGCTCTCCAGCAGCAAATCATCCCAGACCAAGCAAAACTAAACAGGCTGCAACATTTAAGCAATCTCTTGGATTAGAGGATTATCTGAAGCTATCAGTCCAGGACAGGATAATACATCTCACTTGGAAATGCTCTGACATGCTGGCTGTCCAGGGGTGGTTGGATTCTGCCAGGATCCTTGTCAAAAACATTTACAGTGTGTTTAACAAGATACTATAGCCCCAAAGTGCTTTTATTCCGGTGGACGACATCCAACATGGTGTCAGCTGCTCATGCAAATACTCTCATTAAGCATTTGTTGGCTCCATTGGTGCAGTTGCTTTATTTCAGTGATGCAGGCAGTCATGCAATAGAATAATGCAATAATTTAAACACTTAGGTATGCTGAATTTTAGTTTTTTGGAGCAGAGACAACATCAATTCATTTCTTGCTCATGCAAGCAACCAACATTTACAACAGATAGTATCACAGAATTACAACCAATGCAAGTAATTCTCATTTTTAGTGCAAGATCTGTAGAGTAAAAGAACAAAATTGCACTGGTCTCACAAAACTCAGATGCTGTAGTAGAAATCCTGAACTTGTCTGTTGCCATAGAGTTACATTTAAAATGCTAACACCTTGCTCCCACCCTTCCACAGCCAGAGGTGCAGCAGGAACTGCTGAAGCCTCTACAGGGCTGCTCTGGTTGTATCCTTTCTAAGCAAATTCACAAGACTGATGGGTGCCAACTCATCACTGACAATTCTGTGAACTTTAATCCCCTAAATCCTGCTCCAAGTTAGCGTCACACTGGCACATGCAGTGCAGCTCAACTCTGTGGCATGCAGAGCTTCTCTGATCTAGTGTAAAGAAGGAAAGGGCAAAGACTCACAGAAACTGACGGGGCTGATTGTTCAAAAGACAATGGCCCCCTCTGTGCAGCGCCACTCACGGAAGCCTCACACCAGTAAAAGCCATCATGATAAGCAGGCATTTGCTTTTTACTTTCATCTGGCTCTTGTATGCCCAGTTCGAGATGTTAAGGATGCTGAGATCCCAGAGGTTCACACACAGAGCAAAAGGAAAGTGCAAGATCCCAGAGCAGACACACTTGTAACATTATTTAAACAGCTAAGGCAGGGAATGACAGTGCCAGCAGCAGCAAAAAAGCTGCAGCAACTTCCTCACAAGCTAACATCCAGTAAAGGACAGCTCAGCAGCCTCACATACACGTGCTATTGCTTGCCCTTGCTTTTGAGCATGTGTTACCTGTAGTACCAACCATGCCACCATCACACCTTCATTTTGTTGTGCAAATTAACCAAGACAATTAACCAAGATTCTGCATTCTTTTTGCAAGGATCGGTGCAAAGGTCAAAATGTCGCCCTTATGTTTCAATCAGTTTTTGGTTTATAATGGTTGTTTCTGCAGAGCAGCCAAACATTGTAGACACAGCGCACTCAGCAAGCAATAATCTGGCAACAGAGCAGAATTGCTCTGTTCTACACACAGGAATAGAGGGACACAACAGCTTTTCATATAACCACCTCCGATTAGTTATTTCTATGTACCATTTTAAACACATGCAGGGTTCACATGCATACACACAAAGGCTGAGAGTTCATCTGACAGTGACTTTACTGCATTCAATTTCACATTAGTTTTATTCTTCATTCTACACACTTAAGGCATCCAAGTAAACAGATCCCTAAGAATCTACGAAATGTTGTGCTGCATCACAAGTGAACTAAGTCACACTTTCTTTCCTTTCCCTTTCCAAAGAGAAAAGGATTCAGACTATTCCCTTTTGGTTATTTCCACTGTTGCTAAAAACACTCTATAAACAGAAAATTCAGGGCTTCTGAACACTGATGAATGGTGTCCAGGAAAAAATAACACAGAAATAAAAAATTGTACGCAAATTAACCTTTTTTCAGCATTGCAAGTCATTTGACTTTTGTTTTTAACTAGTCACATCTATTCGATGTTGCCACCAAAATTCTGCACATCTGGTTTCAACTTTGCTAGCAGAAAGGAAACACCTTTGCTCTTTACAGTCATTTTATTCCATGCTCTAGAGAGTAAGATGTAATAAAATTAGGAATCAGCGCACATGATATGCTGCCAAAAGAAGACAGTATCTTCCTTTCATTTTCCATGATTAAACACTGGAAGACAGAAAGGCAGCCTCATCACAGTATTCTGCAACGACATCTGGAAGATTTGTATCTGAGTCACAGCCAGCTGGAGACAGCCTTGCAATACAGGAACAAGATATCCACACTTCTGGAGAGAGAGAAAATCTGGAACAGCTCCAGCACAACCGAGTTGATCGTTATTGTTGTCTGGTTAATGAATCCTTTAATTCTTTATTAGTCTCAACTTTAAAAGGCTGGATGGATCCAGAGCAGATATGAACAACAAAGAAAAAAAAACCAAACTGTAGTTCTCCCTTTATTCTCTCAAATTCTGTAGAAGCAATAACTCAGCAGTGATGTTCAGATTGCAAATCTGAGTTTTACACAAAGTTAGCAATCAGGTCAAACCAGCCCACCAAGCACCCATGATGTTGATGCAAGAATAGCCAAACACTGTGGTTTCAAGATCCCTCAACTGGATTATGCTATAATCTAAGCTGTCAAAGTACATAAAACATCAGTTCCATCTGTCTTGAGCCTTTGCATCTTCTCCGTTTTTTAACAGAGTGAAATTTGGCAAACATTGGACTGGTACTGTACTAAGGGGAAACACTATTGCCTAGGGATTTGGAACCACCTTTCCAGTCATCTCTATCAACAGGCAGGGACTTTTACAAAGGAAGGTCACCTCTTCGACTTCCTAACCACTCTCAGAGGAAATCCATAAAATTTTTTGCTCAGTATTTTATTTGATCCAATTAACCATCTGCAAGTGGGCACTTCTAAGGACAAATGCCAGTTGGCAAATCACAAAATAAAGGTATCCCAAATATCGGGAGTTAAATAGGTGCATCTAAAAATCTCACTCTTTGGAGGACATGAGCCCGATGTCAATAACACTGACAGGAACAATTAGGACCAATTATCACTTTTTGTTCTGGGAGCAAACTGGCTCCATGGTGAAGGCTGGGGAGGAAAAAAAAAAAAACTCAAACAAAAGTAGTAACTTGTCAAATCCCTGTAACAGTAAAGCCATGGAGCCATAGAGGATTTCCAAAGAGAGAGGTAAATGTGTTGCTTGGTGCACTGAAAAAAATCCCACAAAAATCTTAAAAGGAGAAAAGAGAAAGTGCTTTTCCTAGCTAGAAATTCTTGAGATGGGAAACAGAAAATATGCAAGGAGACAAAACCTGACTATACACCTTTAAACCAAATCATTACAAAGAGTCTTGATCACTGCTTCTTGTAGTTGAAGGTAGGCTACTGATAACCCACTTCAGGAAGTTTCATTTCTGCTCACCCCATAAACCTTGCATCTGCAAATGTCCCTGTTTAAAAAAGTGGCATTATACATTTGAGAGTTACTAGATCAGCCTTTAGGAAGAGATAATTAAGTACAATCATATAGCCTCTTATTTTAGTGCTTTTAACCTTTTCCTTACAGTTAAGTATCAGAAGGAAATACCCTGCATTCTGTTTTGACCACAAAAATACTTTGTTTTTCCTCTACTACATTTTTCCTCCCTTAGGCTTGCAGAAAATCTGATCTCACTTTCCAAAAATCTAGGAGGATATAACAAATTGACCATACAGTCCTCTCCAAACTCCAAATGGCAATTAAGTCCATTACCCAAACCAGACCATCCTCTGTAAGCAAAATTGCTATTAATGCTGTAACTCTGACAATCACTATAAGCAGTCACACTGCTAACTTGCCCCTTGTTGGATGACAAGGTGCTGGTGTGTCCTCAAGAGCACACAGTCTTTGGACAAAAACCAGGCATGGCAGGTTGGATATTCACACACATTCACAGACAGAGGTACAAGTGCGTTTGAGCATAGCCAGGCTGTCAGAATATTCCCAGCCAGCATCCAGGTCCATGTCCACTTCAACATCTAGCAGATGATGCAGTCAGGTTATAGATATGGCAGAAGATACATCTACTTTTATTCCAGGCCTTGGACTTTCCGGACAAATGAGAGAATAAAGGCTTAAATCTGCATTTCATTTGCTGAACAGAAGGGTAAGAACAGAGGCCTCTCATGGCGGTTCAGTATAAAGATGAGTTACAGCTCACGGTCAAGATACTCTGTATTTGTTCCCCTGTACCAATGAGCTTCTGAGCACTACTTGAAGAGACTGCTACAAGGTTTTTATCTGGTAAATTAGACTTTCTCCTCTATTCACAGACTTAGCACAGATGACCAAAGAGCTGTAGTCAGTATTTGAAAAAGCAATAAAGAACCTCGCTAACAGAAACTACTGACAGCAATAGGAACTCCTCAATTCAAACCACTGTCTGTGGAGTACAACAGCGCTGGGGTAGTATTTTGGAAAGGGGATGCCATAATAAAGCAGTCCACTCTGCCAGAGATCAGCCCCATCTTTCAGGGTGATGCCTTTCTCACAAAGAATAAAGCAAGAACTACAGAAATGCAGTAATTTGTTTTCCATGTTTAAAAGATTATTTTGCACATATAACCAAAGACACCTGGCAAACAGCATGTTTAAGTTCACTTTGCTGGAGACATTTCTACTTTGATGTTGAAAAACAGACCTGCTGTTATTACAGCATTTCATAACATCAAAAGTGTGATATTTAGAAGGGGCGTGTTAAGAATGAGAGATGGAATAGTCTTTAATCAGATCTCAAAGATATCTGATACTTGCTAAAATTTCTCAAAATATTTTG
Organism: Illadopsis cleaveri; assembly: GCA_013399915.1. Classification (NCBI taxonomy): domain Eukaryota; kingdom Metazoa; phylum Chordata; class Aves; order Passeriformes; family Timaliidae; genus Illadopsis; species Illadopsis cleaveri. The sequence goes on from VXBB01010837.1 coordinate 914,509, forward strand.
ATCTTCCAGACTATTTTTATGAACTAGAAGGACAAATATTCTCTGCAGAGATCACTTAGCTCTACACAGGGAGAGGACAAGCATCTCCAAAAAGGAGGGCAATACCATAGAGACCATGTCAAGTTTCCCACTGCTAGAATTCTGACTTAGGCTTCCATGAAGGAAAAGGATTTGTGGTACATCATCCATGCAGTTCCCCTTACTGCCCACAGAACTTCACATAGAACTCAGTGCACTGAGAGCCAGCACAAGCAGGCATTTGTAAAGGGAGCAGAACAGCCTGTCACTTGCAGGATCCTGTATTTTCTGTTCATGGCCAGGCACTGCAGACTGCAATCAGCACTGATCAGAGGGGAGACAAATTCATTTACATTGGGGAAATACTGCTGCCACTGTTGACATGTCATGTCTCCAGTGCTATACAGAAACAACTTATTTCTCTGGCTTTGTGTTGTAGGAGTCCCATGGAAGATTTTGTGGGGACAGAAGCAAAGGCTTGAAAACAGAATTTCTCTCATGGGAGAGACAGAGAGAGAAAAGCATATATGCATGACTAATTTAAGATTATTGTCCTCTTCAGAATCAGCAGTAAGTTGTCATAGCCTTGGCATTTTTTGTGCAGTTGCATGCAGAAAATGGAGTTGGCAAAGTAGAATATACAAAACTGACAGTATTTTGGCTTGTTGTGCTGTTTTCCTGGGTAAATTCTGTTTCCCTACTTAAAGGGTCAAATATCCTTCCATGATTTAGACTGTAAACTTGAAACAGATGTTCTTTCTGGATTACCTCTATGAAACCACTAGCAGAATAACCACTAGCAGGACACAAAATATAGTTATAGATTAAACCCTGAGTCACCAAAAATTTTAAAAGAAAAACATTTAAGTCAAAAGTGAGCTTGAGAAATCAAATCTACATCATAATGGTAAGTCACACTCCCATACACTTACCTTTGATAAATTTAATATGTGGACCTGATTCAAAACCAGCTTTAGCTCACTGTAAACAGCTCTCACATTGAGCTGTAATGACTCTGTATGTTGAACAGATGTTTAAGCAATGATCATTTATGTGCAGCAATGTTCTGTCACTACCTGTACCTCATTAATTACTGCTCTCTCAGCAAGTAATGCCAAATGACAAAACTCCCTTGTATCTAAGATCGTCAGCACTAATTCCTACCTGTAATAGGAAGAACAGCAAAATCAAACAATCTGGAGCATTTAGTCATTCTGGTGGTTCTTTTAAACCAGAATGCCTTTAGGTTATTAGAAGATCTATCTCGTTTCTTCAGACTGCTCAGCAGTGAGGCAGCACACTAATTACAGTACCTTTAACTCCAAAAAATACTTTTAAAGCATAATTTGACATACCTCTGTGCAGGTGGAGTATTGCACAGTATTACATGTCAGACATGTCTAAAAGCAGAACTACAGCCAGCAGGTCAGAGTATAGAGGATATTTTAATGAGAAAACGGAAAAGAGGAGTGGAGTGTTATTATCCAAACAAGAAGATTGACACACCAAGAAAAAAATCCCAACAAAATTAACAAGGAAAAAAACCCAATATCAGAACTACCAGCTTTGCTTCCTCACAAAAGAGTCACTTGGATCAAGTACTTCTGGTAGGAAAGATGGCATCTTGTACCATGTACCCTCCTTGGTTATGCATAGATTCATACTGATGAAGAGGGAACAGACTGACCTTATCACCACATTACTCCATCACTCCAGCTCCTCTGTCAGGCGTGCTCAGAAGGCCCCATTTAAGCATATATAAAGTGAGGAAAGAGATGCTTAAGTGAAAATTAACAGAAACCAGGAAGACAACAACTCCAGGAGGGTAAAATACAACAAAGCAGACACTTGAGTCCCTGCAATGCCTTCTCTGAAAGTCCCTAGAACTCTAGAAAGTTCTCAGGGTGGGAACACCACAGCACTGCTTCCCCCATCTCTTTCTAAGCCACCTGCAGGGCTCAGGCACCTATCTGGAGCTTGGATCCTTGGTTTCCACAATCATTAAATACACCACTTCCCCACCTTTTTCTCACAAAGGAATTCTTGGATAACAGACACTGACCCCAGCTAGTCTTTTCAGATGTGATGAGTGCCCCAAATTCCAAACAGTTATTTCTACACCACCTCTCAAGAGCACAGCTGAGCTCCCACTCCACAACACTGTGTCCCTTCATCCGTCACAGACAATAGATGGACACCACAGCACCAAAAAGGAAGCAGGACCAAGACAGGTCTCATTAGACATGATCCAGCTCAAGTTCACCAGCCTCAAGCACTATCTGATCCTGAGATTACAGTCCACTTTCTACATCCGCATTCTTGAGCAAATAACTTCAAAGTAGCATCACTAAGAATAGCATCAACACAGACCTGATTTTTCTCCCCCCACATTTAAAGGTTTAGTTTTTAAAAACTTAGAACACAACACAGTAAGTGAAGCACCTTTTCACTTTGTCTATGTAACTGATAAGTACACAGTTGATTTATTCAAAACACAAAGAAGGAATACAGACAAATGTTTGTCTACCCAACCACCCTGCTAGCAGGTCTTTCTGTGACTTCAATGTAAATTATCTTCCCCAAATACCAATGGGAGTTGCCTGAATGCAGGAATGGCAGGATCCTTATAGCAGTGTTTGTAAAGTCCCAATTCAGAAACACGCTTAACTTTCAGGCCAGATGAAAGCCTTGAGCCTGCACATATTCATCAATTTAAAAATAAAACAATAGGCTTAAAGTGCAATCCGTCACTAGAATGGGAACTGGCACATCTAAAATAACTTGCCCCATTCTTGCTGCTGCAATGTCTGTGCAATTCTGTTTTCAGTTCCTTCTCTATAGAAAAATGTCAGTGGTCTTTAAAAATACAAACGAATACAAACAGAGCAGTTTTGTTCTCATTATCCCAGTGATATCCCAGTAAGTGCACATAACAGAAAGAAACAAATATCGGTAAGGGGAAAAAAATGCCAACTTGACAGGTTATTCTAAGCCAAAAGAAAGTTGGTTTTTTTCCCACTGTAGAACTGTCAGCACTATGCTAAATTTAAGCACATTATCCTTGGAATTAGTGGCTTGATCAAAGACTAAACATTTCAGACATCGCAACGGTATTATGTAACACTTTATTAGGCCCTTAAACAGAGAAAATCTGGAACATCCTGTATTTAAATGCTCAGTCATGTTCACAGTAACTTAAAACAAGGGCACTGTGAAAATTAGCATATTGGAACGTGCTTAAAAAGTTTATGCATGGACATTGCTAGAGAAAAGAATAGATTTTATCTGTCTTAACACTCATGTCAATACCAGAGGTAGTCCATCTAAATTTCTTCTCATGTCAATGGAAAAAAGGGCAATTCTAGGTTGCAATTCATCAAATCCTGAAGCATAACTCTAAAACAGGTACTTCTACTATAAAAGCACTCTAGACAAGTAAGTTTAGATGTAGAAATGTACAGTGCAGACTTATAAACAGTATTTATACTACACGCACTAACGTTACCAGAAGCAAAAAGAAATCCCTGGATTGTGAAACTGGACTTCATTTAGTTGTAAGGAGTGAAGTTTTCAAAAATGACCCATAGATTCTCATGCTTCAATTTTTAGTTTAAAGCTTAAAGACACCATAAAAAGGTATCGTGTTCCAGAAGCTGGTATTCTGTACTAATTTCAAGAGCCTGAAACAGAACTGGGATAAAATAAAGCAAAACAAAACACAAATCCAAAACCAACCAACCAAAAAAAAAAAAGGTGCCAGTCAGGAGAAAAGCAAACTAGCATATCTACTGCCAGATATGTGTGGAAGAGTTTTAGGGTAACAATGCTCCCACACAATGGGTGTAGTCAAACACCCTCGGTTTCCTGCTTCCCCCAGCAGGTGCTACAAACCTCACTTCTTCCTGTCCTCTTCCTTGCTTAAGCAGTTTTTTTGTCTCAGAAATACAGGAACAGCACTTGCAGATGGAGTGAAGAACAAAACAAATGCTTTCAGACAAGCATAAAAACATAATATTGGGGTACATCAACATGGAAGGGTGAAGATCTATGTTGCTGTCTTATGCTCCAACCTAGCAAAATAAAGGGAGACCATACCCTCTCCAGTAAAGCAGTCAACAGAATTTGGTGAAAGAAGTACAGAAAGTATCCCCAGCCACCTTTCACAGCCAGAAGAGGACATACAAAACTTTTGGGAAGCCAGCAGTAAGAGCCAGGGAAAATATGCAGTGAATATACAGAATTTCTTTTTTCTTTAAAATTAATTTTCAGTCAGCTCAACCAGATGCACAAGAGAGGTTTTTCACATGGGGAAATAAAGAAGCACGGCACAAGGGTAGGAAATATATGCACAACCACATTTTTTGGCAGGAAACCTTAGTCAGAACCATTTAATTGGGAAAACCAGTTTATATTTAGACAATTATATTTGCAAACATAAGAGATAGTAAAACTCCCTCTTTTTGCTTCCAAAAACAATGAAAACTTTATATTTTCCAGTAGCTTGCCGACTCACACATTTTCCCCAAGGCACTTGATTCTGCTGGCCAGCAGATTTTCTAGATAGCTATTTTCTTCATTTTTAGCCTACTTCCAAAGAGCTGTGTATGTGCTGCCTTTTTTTTTTTTTTTTAACTCAAGCACAATTATCTTCATTTAATTCCTTTGCTATTACAGTGACCATGTAGAATCGCAAACCTCTGTTAACTGCCAGCTCCAGATGCTCACTTTCACAACCACAAAATATTGGTCCTTCCTATCGTTCTACAGTTTAAAAGTAAAATTATTTCTCTGTGCCTTTCAGTGTATAACATGCTTATCTAACCTTCATTTATGTGGGCTGCAGACTTATTTTTAAACCCTTCAGAACCATGGCAGGAAGAGAAGACAGCAACGAAACGTGTACAATGACAACATCCTGTTGTGGCTTTTTTTCTCCTTCCTTATTTCTGCTCAGAATTTGCAGCATATTTGCTTCATGATCATTTATTTTGGATCATGGACCATGCAAAAAGAGAAGAACATAACCCCAGCTGTTTAGTTATGCCTGTTACAAGCACCTTACATCTACAGTAAATATCTCTGAAAGCTGAACTTTGGAGCATGTCTAATTTTAGGCACTCTGCTTCAGACACTATTGCAAAAAAGTAACTTGGAGATGACAAGTGCTTAGGACTTGGCACAAGTCAAACATCTCAACCACCACTAAATTAACATATTTGGAAATCATCAGTACCTTTCAAAAAAGTCATACTCTGAAGGAATTTGAGGGGTTGCCCCCTCAAATTAAACAAACAAATAACAAAACCCAGAAAAGCCCACATTTCCTAGTTTTCAAACTTAGCAACCAAATCAAAACAAAAACTAACAGGAAAACACACAGCATGAACAAGCGTCAGTTGGTGAATGAAGAAACGCAAGCAAAAAAAAAAAAAAAAAAAGAGAGATTTGGCTTTTGCTATAAATAAGTTTTATTTGATTTGGCTTTTGCTATAAATTAATTTTATTTGCACTATACTGTAATTGAGGAAAAAATTTAATTTCCTCACCTCATTAAAGCCTCCTTTCCATATCCCCCCACTGGTGCTCTATAGTTCTATTTGCATGCAATACAGCAGAACTTTGGTTTACAACACTGATATTTTCCAAAGATAACTGCGATATGAGGCGGAAAAAACTCACTCACTTTGCTTAATCATGGTATTTTTGTATTATTGCCATGCCTATGAGTCAGCAATAGCAGAAGCTTAACTTGCTTTTCTTAGACAACAGGAATAAGTCTCACTTTTTCCTCTTCAAAAGTTAGGGAAAAAAGAGAAGAATGTTCTTACATTTTAAAATTATTACAGTGATGCTCCTACTGTGCAGTGACAGGCAACTTATTATCCAAGAAACAAAGTACAACAACAAAATTGCAAAAACTCCAAGTGAACTCTTCTCAAAATACCCTAAGAATTTGATCATAGCCAGGGAAAAGAAATTCAACAATCCTTTAAGCTGCATAAACAATTATAATTTCCCATTCAAGCAAGTGCTTTACACATAAAGCCTAAAAAAACATGCTTTGAAAGAACTAGGACATTGTACGATCTGCCCAGCTGGCTTACAAAATGTATTTCCACCTCTCTATCGCAAGGTTTTATAGCACTAGCATCTGGATATCTCAGAGGCACCTTGAGAAAGCATTCCAGGTTTGATTTTTAGCAAACTTCGCTATCTCCAAACGCACATGGTGTGTTTCCCACTGTTACTGTAGCACTACGGTACAGATGCAGATTGAGGGAGCATTTCAGTTTCAGGGAGGCACCTAAGCACGGAGTTTGTATGGGACAAGGGAGAGGACACTCAGGAGCTTGAGGTGACCAGCGACCTGGGTCCCCAAAGACCACCTGAAGCTTTTCCAGGGCACAAGTCACTACTTCCACCTGTCAGCAAATAAATGAGGCCACCATCTTGCAGACAGAAATTCTCCAAGCAACTGCAAAAACATGATCCTAGACACAGAAAACAGGCACACCTGAAATGCCACAGGAAAAGGAAAGAGAGAAGGCACATATGGAATCTATTTTCTCCTGCTAATCATTTAAACCCTGACTCAACTCTACCTAGGCAAAAAAAAAAAAAAAAAAAAAAAAAAACCAAAAAAAAAAACACCACCCCTGGAAGCCTAACTGAGACACCTAGGCAACTGAGGTAATGGTGCACATAAAAATGTATGCCTGATAAACAGATAGATAACAGACTACAGATCAGGATGTCAGAACCCTATCAAAGGATGAAGGCAGACTTCAGCAGACACCTGCTGGCATAGTCTATTCAAAGAATATATGCAGATCACAAAACTGTCAAATACAGCATTAAAGATATGCAGCATGAACTGAACAGAGGGGAAGTGCTCAGCATATGGACAAAAATCCCCTTGCAGCTAAAAATCAGAACAGAAAAGTAAGAGGATAACCCAACAGGGGAATACATTGCAAATCATACAAGGAGCCAGTTACTTTTTATATAAACGAATAAACGGAAGGACAGCTGGGGCTGCCTGAAAGTGGGATGTCGAAGAAGTGACCTCTCCTGGGTGTTGGCTGATGTTCCCTGCAGAGATCTGGTGCTTCCTGCTATATTGTCACCATGTGAAGAAACTCAAATAATAAACCCAGCATGGAGTCAAGGTCTGGGAGGGGATGATGACTCTAGCAGAGCCACTCACCCAAATGGAAGCAGCCATGCTTTGGACTGTCAGCAGTGATTTGGGATCCCAAAGGCATCAGCAACACCAGGGACAGGGTTGACAGAAACCAGTGCCTGCAGAGGGAACAAGCCCGGAGAGGAACCAGAAAAAGAACAGGTACTTCCAAAAGCTTTTTCTTTTAAGCTAGCCTAGAAATTCAGGTCTTTCATACAAACATCCAAGTCCACTCTGGCTCTGGCCAAGTTCTTGGCCTTAGCAGCCTCCTGTTCAAAGGGTTTCGCAGCCAGGTCTGGACTACAAAAACACCTTAACTTTAACCACTGTTGAATCTGCAGCCTATCACATGTTTCTCTGAACGTGAAGGAACACTGGGAGACAGAAGGGAATAAATCCCTTCTTCACTTGACCAGAAAGGTTGTGACATCCCCATCCCTGGAGGTGTCCAAGGCCACCTGAGGCTTTGAGTGACATGGCCTAGGGGAAGGTTCCCTGGCATAAAGCTGAAGCTAAATGATCTCAACACATTCTATCACTCTAAGGCGTAGATAGATTTCTTTCATGCTGCTCACATACACTTTTGCCACAATCCTTCTTCAAAGTCAAATTTCTAAAGCAAAACTCTCAGTTCCTTCACTTTGCTTTAGCAGGTTTAAGAAAATAAGCTTACTCTGTATTTTTTTTTTCTCTTTTATCTAGTTCAAATTTTCATTCTGGTTTATGGCAAAGAACAGCTACAGTCATCTTTTCATTGACAAAACCAACCACAATGGAACAGAAATATAGTTATGTCACTCTGCCCTGACCATTCTTTGTTCTAATCCTCCTTTATTCACTGATTAGCATCAGCAGAACACCTCTGAAACTTTCTTTTTCCAAACTGCTGAGCCCATTTTCCTCTCTGCCATGTTAGGTTTGCAAATTGGGAAATAACACCCTATCAGAGAAGTGGCAATAAAGGTAACACAAAATTGAAATTATGTTCTCTGAACAAAAAACAAATAAGTGTTTTCTCTCTCATGAGTCTATCATATTTCACAGTGTCTCACAGCAACAGGCCTACACTTCCAACATACTTGTATAAAATAGAGAAAACTCACCCATACTCTGAGTGCAGTGTTATTGTTGCTGTGGCAACTACAGACCACAGTTTTTTGCCTCTAGAGAATTAGCATGAACACAAACATACACACCAAGGCATGGACAGCTGCGGGTCCTAATAGTGCCTGCAACTCACTGTGGATGCCTAATGCTTCCATCAAAAACTGAATTAAATTATTTTTAAAAATGAACTTTAACTTCTCAGTTACTGTATTCATTTGTCTCTACTGTGTTTTCACGTTCAATACAGCATAGTTGGCAAAATATCCTGAGAAACCCTGACACATAAGAAGTGTAAATGTCAGACTACTTAAACTCCACTTGTGAGTGAACAGAGTAATTATAAAACCCTCTCTAAAGCAGATAAATTATTGATCTATCAGGTGGAGTTTGCTGGTATAAATACTTAAAGCAAACCATAGGAGTCAGGGTGTGTGCACATGAGATAAACAGTCAATACTCTACTCTCTTTAACACCACCTCACACTGGTAAAAGGAAAAAAAAAAACCCTACTTTCATCAGTTTATAATGTCATTTAAGCCAGATGTAAGAGTTAAAAATTAAAACTTTGCTACTTAGTGGTCCTTTAAAAAGAAAACTTTTACTCAAAACCAATAACATGAGCATGAAAACAAGCACAGGAGTTATTCAAGAAATGTTGAAAGCAGGGGGTCCTCAACTGTTTTAGGTTTTGCCTTGTCATTTTGCCTTCCCCATTCCTGCCCTATCTGCATACCAGGGCAAATTGCACTTGAACAAGAAACCACAAATGAAGAAATTGCTCAAGTCCAATTAGAGGTTTGTCACAAGACCAGGGCCTATGGAAGCAGCAAACATTCACCCAGCTTATGACAGTCAGCATTTAAAGTCTGTTTCTTGGCCTGAAATGGTTATTTAGTTTTTCTAGTTTTTCTGGTATTCTGCATGTAATCCAAAGAAATTATTTAAAAATTTTCTTGCCTCCCTTTTTCATCCCAGATGTCCCCAGCCTGACACACTCACTGAACTTGAAAACCACAGAATATAATTTCTCACTGATCAAAAATTTTAAACTTGCTCTTCCATAGGGTTGCCAGGTCTTTGTCTGGGATTTAGCAGCCCAATACACACACTCAGGTCTATTTGCTTTTTGCTGAAGTCTGGATAGGTAGGCAGCTCACATGCTTCGAGGCAGCTTCCCACCCACTACACTGCAGGGTGTGACATGAGGGGACACGCAAAACTCCCATTATCCAGCCAGTCTTGCACCAGGTAAATGTTGAGGGTGCTCAAATCTCACAAGGACAAAGCAACCAGAAAGAGGGAAATGAAGAATTGTTCTGATATTTAGTATTTGTTTTGCGTCAGACCAGAAAGCATGGCAGCACTCATGCTACAGACTGATTGATTAACTTTCTTTAAAAGTTTTCAAATCAATGAGTACTATTTCCTGTTGAAGAAAAAAATTAAAATAATTCCTGGCTGGAAAAGCTGTCTATTTAATATTTTGGATTTTGATTTTAAAAATTGCCTTCTATTTGGGTACTTTATTAACACTTAGAGGAATGATTGAGAACAAATTCTCTGGAAATTTGTAAATGTTTCAACATATTTTATTCAAAAATATGTTTACAAGGAGTTTTTTCCTCACATTATTAAGATTTTTTTTTTAAAGCCTGAAACACAAGAGAAAAAATATTTCCACTCAATTCCATTAAGGATACAACATACTACAAATAGACCCCATCCAAAAAACTTCTAGAAAAAACCATTTATGTCAGAATGTGTGCTTTTGTTTTTGCATCTGTGCTCACCTGTGATTTTGCAGAAGCTGTTTAAAAATGCTTTAGGCCGGGGAAAAAAAGGACTGGTGAAAATAAGTATTTCCAATCAGGGTCATAAGGAGGGAGACTGATGCAATCTCACCCTGGGAAAGGACCACCCAAAGGGTTTCCCTTGGCTGTTTGTGTCCATGGCTGTTCTCTCTGCTGGCACAGGCTGCCTGGCTGCCCCAGCTGAGCCCTGTGCAGAGCGGGCTGGATTCCACCTATTCAGAAGTGACCAAACAAGCCTGACCAGTGCTGCGCTCCCAAGGAACCTCCAGATGAAGGCCAGAGAATTCCACTATGTCCATCTTAGCAAGGGCAGAGGTGGAACAAAAATGGGTCTGAAGAGCAAAGCAGCTGAGGGCGAGGTGCCTCATTCCTGTGCCTTGTTTTCTGGAGGGTCTCAGTTCAGAGGGGCTGAACTCAAGTTCAGCTGTGTGCCCCCCAACACTGCAGGTCCCTGGGGAGCACCCTTTGGCTTCACATTCTCAGAAGGGAACCCTGTGTAGATGCTCCAGGGCCACTTTGTGTACGAAGTGTGCCCAATGGGGAGAGTCAAGGGATTCCTTCCCAAAGCACACTCCTGGCCCAAACTACATATTAATATAAGCACTCTTACCACTATTAGTAAACTAACTGTAGAAAATTTTTGCATCAGGCTGTACTTCTAAGAGCAGGCCTGAGCTTCTGGATGATCTCCTTAATGACCCTCCCTAGACTATCCAAGTGTCCAGGAGATGAGGTTTGGTACCCTCAAGGTTATCTGTAACTACTAAGTCACATAGAGAGGCATTCTTTTCACTCCAAAGTAAAATGTGGCCCATTGACATGTTTTAAAACTCATGTTACTGGTTACTTGACTTTGCACAAGTACAAAAGGTTGGATTCCTGCAGTGATGCCAGGCCCAGTGCTGCAGGCTCCCCTACCCAGGGACTAGCAGCACCACTTTGCAGTTTGGCAAGCCTGCCTCCAGCGCTGCCCATCCTTGTGAACTGTAATGGGAGCCAAGGAGCAGCCAGAGTATTAAATACCGTGCCAGGCTGGCAAAAGCACAGCAAATCCCTGAGCATCAGGGGCTCCCCTGAAAACACAGAGCCAGCTCTGTGCTCAGTGCCTAGACCCCTAGGCTGGAGCCCAAGAGTCTTCATCACTGCTTTAGATTTTCTCAAAATAGCTGCAGAGCACCACTAAATCAGTGCTGGCATGATTAATGTGCAGAGAAGGTTCCCGGGAACTTCATGCAGCCCTTCAACGTTTATTTTTCCAGATCTTGTTTAACACAGATGAGAAGGAAAGTGCTTAAAAGGGGGAAAATTGTAAGCAGCTGATTCCAGTTGCACTTTTGTCCCTTGCCAAATTAAAAACTGAATAGGACAGGCTTTGTTTTCAAGGCATGAGGGATGTGGAAATATTTACACTCGTAGTATCAAGACATCAGGCATAAGGTACGAGAGTATAGTGCCAAACACAGTGAGAACATGTTGGAAAAGGCAGCACATGTTTCCAAAGCAGAGGAGAATGTGTATTTATTACAATTGTTAGTGATAGCTGACCTGAACAGAAAAAAATACCTTGGAGACAGCCTAAATCTTTGGAAGAAAATACTTTACCTCTGTCTCAGGACAGTCCCAGGAGGATACAGAATCCCAGACCCTGCACAAGTGACTGAAACAGGTTAGAGACTGGATTTCCTGTAAATGCACTATGGACTGACCTGTTCACAAGCACCCGTGTAACTGGGGACCCAAACAATGAGGTCAGCAAGATCCTTCCTCTGTTCTTTACATCATGCCTTCATGGCATTGTAATAAAAAGCTAATGTTTTCCTTTAAGGAAAATAGTTTTACAAAATCTAGGTACTCAAAAGTCAGAAAATATCAAAATTTAAGTTTGTTTTGGCCATGTAAGTGATATTTCTCTATAAATGTGTTTAATTCAAATTTCATTTTTTTCTTATTGCTTCTCAAATAACTAAAATTTACATGGCTTAATTTTTTTTTTGCAGTTCGGTGTGTTAGGCAGGGAAGCATTCAATGTAACAAATACTGCTGCAATTCAAAATGGAGATGTAGAATTTTCAATTGTAAAATGACGGCATTAGGAAATTGAAATGTAGCATAGCTCATACCAACCATGACGGTTGTTGCCAGTGCTTCAGAGCAGCTTTTTTCAGTTAAAAACCTGATACTAACCCCACTTGAATCTTTAATGAACTTCCATCTTCAGTTATCTCGCTTTGGTCTGTAGCAAATTACCTTTCTTTCCTCAGCATTCCATTTTTTAATGTCCCTTCAAGGATCCATTAAAGGATCCTCAAAGTTCGCAGATGCAAGTCTGTTAAATTTCTAGAAAGCTAGTTTATTATTTGACTTTACACTGCCCAAAAGGTGGACAAGAAAAGTCATGCAAAGAGGCTTGGGACTAACAGATCTTCCGACTAGTTAAATCATAAAGCAGAGAAATAAAACTGAAATCAGGCAGAAAAAAAAAAAAAAAAAAAAAAAAAATGTTAAGGAAAAAAAGTTAACAAAACCATCCCTGATTTGGGGATCAGAATACAACTTGATCTTTGCAAAAGTTAAAAAAGATACATATACTTTTTTCTTCTTTCTCCTTTTAAACCAGCTCACCAACATGCTTTGTGTAGAGAGTTATTCAAACTTAAGGAATGGTAGAAAGACATCTTTAACACTCCAACTATCCCAAGATTCAGAGGCATGTCCCAGAATCCCTCCACAGTTAGTTTTTTATTTAAACTGCTGCCAAAATATAAATATGCAGATGACCTACAATGAAAGAATTAAAATGAAAATTTTTTCATTCCAACCAGCAGACAAAGCCAAAATTAAGTTCAAGTGAACTTCTTTTTTCCTCTTTGGGGAAACATGGCTGACCTCATCAATTAAAACACCGGAAGTAAAAGCCCTCTGATACAAACATGAGAAGATGCTCATACGGTTTTTTGAGGGAATTTCCTCTGAACTTATTTCCCTCAAAGTTAACAACCTTGGTGCTGCCTGACAATAGGTCAAGGTAACAAGGTCTGTCAACAAGTAAGGTTTGTTGGACAGCAGTTGACCATTAGCACCAGGGGTGCTACTTCTAAAGCAATAGGTAACCTGGCTCATATGCCACAAAATACTACAATATAACCTTGAGAAGAGAAACTTTTTAATCATGTGTCTTAACCCTCTGAGCACGAATCACTTCTCGAGATGCCTAGAGCTTAGGAAGGCATGGTAAAACTGCTTATGAATAAACAATGCCATTGAATTTACTTTTAATATGGCTTGAAATAGTATATTTATTTCTTCACAGTATTTTTACATGCACATGCTTTGTCTACATAAATTACACTATTAAGAATTTAATGTTTAACTTCGCATATCTCACTGATTTTTGGTTGAGGACTATATCCCAAAATTGGTGATTTTGGGCATATATAACAAAAAAGTGTATGCTTTGCCAAAAGTCACTGTATAAGCAAACTGGAGGATGACATTCCAGCATCAATGATTTGGGGAATACATGATATGGAAATAAAAAACACCGCAAAATTCTTTTGCAAATGCTGCTGAAGGTATATCATTGACCTAGACAGATATTTTTAGAACACAAGACAGCTAAACTTCAAAGTCTGCTTTCTTGAGATATGAGAATTAATTGAACACAGAGTCTTTTCATCCTCTTTCAAGATCATTAATCTTGTTACCACATATAGCACTTCTTTAAAAAGTAATATTTCAATGCTATATTCAAAGATCAATCATCCATTGAAGAGACATGCAAATACATGCTGACACATCAGGATTGTTTTAGCATCTAAAGCTGAAAACACCTTTATGTCCTCATGCAGTGCACTGTCTCCTAAACAAAATGCGAGCGGTCTGCCAGGTACACAGTGTGGATAGGAACTCCATCCTCTGTAATTCTGGGCTGCTTTTAAACCCAAGTTGCAATTTTTTACTTCAGAAGACCACCAATGTGAAAAACAACATTTTCATAGTCAACCATGCTTCCCATAGTGAGTGATACAACAGCTGCTTCTGAGATGACAGAACATTTTCCAAGTACTATTACCACAGCTTTTCTGCCCTGGCAATGAAAGGGTGACAACCCTCATTTCTCAGACCTTCAGCTCAAATTTTTTTTCTGGTCTTTTACATAGAGTGAAATCTCTCTCATAGCACAGTTCTCATGGAAAACAATCCCTATAAAAGAAGGGACAAGTCCTCTGTTCATTTAACACAGACACATATGGCTTTCACATACCACAGTAACCTGGAGGGTCTAAACTCCACCTTTGCCTCTCACTCTCCAGGCACTTCCCAGCATTTTGGAAGGTTCAGGGCCAGCCATGGGGAACTGCCAGCTGCATGGACCAGAGGGAGACTGAGGCTGTCAGCATCCAACAGGCTGAGCACAATGATGTGGACACAGAGTGGCAAACCAGAGATACCTCCCCTGCTGCAGCCTGGGCATGGAGCACAAGGCACAGAAAGCCTATTAGCACTGCAGTAAAACCATGTAAAACCATGAATCCCTGCTCCACATGGGATTCAGATCTAGCAAAGTTGTCTTGGATATACAGAGCTCCATTCTGCACAGAGGAGCAAGTGACTGAACTTCTTCCCACTTCAGCAAAACATTCTCATTCTTATGAGAAAGGTAAGCAATCCACCTGGCAGAAGAGCTGTGTGAAAAAGTTTTTATTTTGCTTCTGAGGGTCTTAGCACTCCAGGTCAGAGTTGAGACTCAGCTCATGTGATTTGAGGGAACAGTGTTGGCAGAGTGCTTCCACACATACCCACAGTCTGGGTACATCCTATTCCAGGACAGCAGAAATCCCTGATGCTTGGCATGGTGCAGCACACTGCAGTGGGGCAAGAGGAGTGGGGGAAATTTTTAAAATGTATTGATGGCATAATCTCACAGGGACAATTAAATAGGGGGATTTTCAAGTGAGAGAAGCTCTGTTTCATTGCAGCTATTCAATGGGGTTCTATGATGAACCTCAGCAAGTGGGGGTTCCTCCTGGCCCATCACTGCCCCATGCCACTGGGGCCAGCAGGGCCATGGACAGGGACAGCAC
This sequence comes from Illadopsis cleaveri, assembly GCA_013399915.1. Lineage (NCBI taxonomy): Eukaryota > Metazoa > Chordata > Aves > Passeriformes > Timaliidae > Illadopsis > Illadopsis cleaveri. Next base: position 929,713 of record VXBB01010837.1, read on the forward strand.
CTACACCTGCACACACACTCGCACAGCCCAGGGCACATGGGCCCTGTGTACTGCTGTGGGCTCGAGACACAAATCACCAAACACAAACGTACCCACTACCAGCATCATCCATGAGACCAGAGCCCAGGGACAAACACAGCACAGAACCAGATGCAGTGAAGCGTCCTCAGGCCCAGAAGAGCATGAGAAGAATCTTCTCCACTGACAACACCATCTTTGTGCCACCTCAGCTGAATGGGAGGGCATGATTTTGAAAGCTTAGAAGGACAAACGGCAGTCTGTCAAGACTTCATTGTTTGGGAACTGAGTCAGCCTAACACTGTACATACACTGTGGCACCACAAACAAGCTAGAACAGTAAATGTTTGCTACTCCTGGTTTTTTTGGTATTGCTTTATTCACCAATCATGGCACGGAATACCTCAAAAACGAAGCTATCACTATTCATGTGCCTTCTCCTAAATCAATAGCTCACAGATAATTATAGGCCTTTATTGTTTGACTGTTTTAGTGTTGAGCAACAGATCTCTCTTCTTGCATCAAAACCTGTTTTCTGTCAAAAGAAAGGGAAAACTGGCATGGTTAGATGAAGGAGTTTAATCTACAAAATGACATATTCCTTACTCAGCTTTAAAAACAAACAGTAGTAAAAAATGACACATAGCACCACTCACTCTGCAAACAGAAGAAAGCAAATAAATCTCAATCTTCTGTTGATTTTTACCAAGCACACCTCTGCTGCCCTGGTTTCTTAGAGCACAGCTCAACTTCCTAGTAGCTTGGTGGAGTCTTTTTCTGGTCAGCACAAACTTCCAGACTTAACTTCCTTGTCACTGAAAGAATGCAGGAATGCAGCAGGTGCACGCAGGCTTGAGAGTCAATAAAAGGCAGGGGGTGGGGGAGAGCAACGTTTTTCTGCCTGTTAGGGATAAAGTTAACTAAGACACTATAAACAATTAGAAAAAACCACTACAGCCAAAAAGCTATGATGCTGTTAAGGATTTAATTCAAACTTGCCCTCCCAGAAGACCACTTGTGCGTGTGTCTGTGTGTTCTGCCTATCTCCATATATGCACTTTGCAATTCCATCAGGCACTTGGACCAGGCTGGAAGTGACTTCTGAGCTTCTACAGTCCTGTAGTCCTGAAAGCAGCGCCTGAACGTAAGGATTCCCTACAGGGCACCCCGCATCCCCCCACGCGGTTCCCAGAGGTGGACCAGCACTCGAGCTCCTGAAGCATTCCAAACTCTGCCGCAGTCGGCCCAGCAACGTGACTGACAGCATCCAGCAGCATCCAGCAGCGACTTCTTGCGAGAGCAGGAAAAGCGCCAGGCATTGCCGGGAAAAACGAAACGCTTCCCCGGTGACAGCAGCCCGACTCCCGCCCAAACCCGCTCCTACCGCGGGCTCTCCGCGCTGCTCCCGAGGCCCTTGGGCAGACACGGCGTGACGGCGACGGCCTCGCCGCGCCTGCCGGCNGGTGCGCACGGACAGACAGCCGCCGCCGCGGCTCCCGGCGCCAGGTTCTTGCCAAAAGCAAACGCTTGACCGGCACCCTCAGAGCCAAGGTGCCCGCTCGCAGCTGCCCCAAGCACGGGAGAGCTGGGCTGTCACAGCCAAAACAGCCCCAGGAAGAAGTATTTATTTACTTACTTGTTTATTTACACAGACACCCTTCACAAGGGAAAAAAGGGGGAAAATGAGCACTAGGATTTAAGTGATATGTTTATGCTGCAAGTGAAACACGGGCATTAAAAAGGTACTACTGCCAAGCTCATCTTATCTGCAGGAGCGTTCTTACGCTTGCCCCGGACAATGTGGTATTGTGTTGCAAGGAGAGCTCGGTCAGCGCTGCAAGCTTTCTGTTCAGCTCCCAGCTGCTGGCATGCTCGCAACCTGGAATATCCCAAAGGGTCCTTGCGGGCTTGGTTACACACTCTTCAATAGGCCGGTCGTTTTCTTTTCTTCAAGTAATTGCCAACTGTGGTAGCTGAAACTGTAATAGTGGCTTAAAATGGTATTGTGCCATGTTCAACTGCCCTGCTTATGCTGAGCAAGGGAGTGCTGGGCTGGAAAACCCAGGCAAAAGCTGTTCAGTGGGGAAGGAGATTTACAGAAACAACATTCTCTTAGTTTCATTTTAGTGGTGCCAGTTTGAATGTATGTTGGAAATATGCATGTACATACATGAACACATGTATTTTAAGTGGAGAAAGTAAGAGGTTTGCAAGAACTGGAAAGCCATGCATGAGAGTTTTTAATGTTTTCCATTATAAGTTGCTCTTTCCAGTTTAAAATTTGCCAGCCTGAAACTATCTGGATGGAACTTTCCATGGGCTGTGTCTGCCACAAGCAGGCTGCTTGTGGAGCTTTGGCTAAAAACATTGATCTGCTTTTGGGAACAGAATAAAAGTGATTTATGGCACACACAGTACAGATAATATCAAAGCTTTATTCACTGTGGAAATCTAGTACCTCTGGGACGGTGACTTGAAGTTTAGACATGGTAGTTTTTTTGGAATCAAGGAAATGCCTTTCACAGTGTTTGTGAAACTGCCCAAGAGTCATCAACTGCCAGAGTTCTGGGGGGAAAGCCACACATAATCCATGTGGATACTCAGGGGCTCAGCACATAATATTTCTGAAGACCATAAGCACTCTTCTCCCCTTCATATTTCCTCGATGTGACTGGACTCCACCTATTTCTGCCACCAGAGGAGCAGGATGAGATATCACACAGCTCCAGGGACAGGAACTGCCATGTCTCTGTACTCAGTGCTGAGCCATCTGGGCTTTGTGCAGTGGTGAAAACAGCTGATCCGGAAAACAGCTGGAAGGAGGGAAAGACAGATGGAGAAAGTCAGCACAAGAGCTCAAGAAGGAAGGAGATGGCAACTCTGAAGAGGGTTAGCACAAGAAGCCCGGTGAAGGGAACTAGAGCAAAGCTGGCTACAGATACAAAGGAAGACAGCAATCCTTTTACCTTGTACTGTAGCCATCAGGACTTCCAAGCTGGAAATTTCATCTGGAATATCATGTTTAATAGCCACTCATAGGCCTATCTTACATTTCTAATATATTTCGAATTAACTCATCTTTTTGACCTCCACAGTATCCCATGGGTTCTGCTGTTTAATTATGTGCTGCATGAAAAAGTACTTCCCTTGGTTTGTTTTAAAGCAGCTGCCTTGTAATTTCATTGAGGGCTGTCTTGTTCTTGTGCTCTGAGAAATAAACAAATAATCATTGCTTAATCACATCCCCCATGCTTTTCATAACTTTGTATACCCTGAGTTGCCTCTTGTCCTCACTGAGGACTCTAGTTAATCTCTCATTACGTGGAAATTATTGGTATCTTTGTCCTTCCTTTTCACCCTTTTCTGTTTTCTTTGAAAGGAAGAGACTGAAGTTTTGTGGCAATGAAATATGTTGTTCTTCTTTCCTTTACCAAGAATCTCTAATATCATCCCCAGTGGCTTCAAAGTCTATTTTCTCAGAGGCAGTAGGTTATTTACAGCCTAATATGTATATATAATCACATTTGCTTTTTCCTGCTTACATTTACCAATATTAAATGTTAACACTCTTTAAATTGCACCACACACAACATTGTTAAATCTGTTGCAGCTCAACAAAGCTCTGAATATACTGAATTACTTCATGTCCTTGCTAACTTGGTATCACCCTTTACAAAAACTTAAGGTGTTCAACAGTACAGATTTCTTTGCATTAACTTCCAATTCAACATTAATTCTCATGCTTTATTTATTTCCTTTTAAGCATCTAGTAAAGCAGGGAGAAGTATTTCCTGTGATTCTGTGATTATTTAATGTCTTCGGGTGTGAAACCTTACCCCTTCTTGTATCTGGAAATACAAGTATACAGGATCTAAACACTCTTAGTGTTTAGAAAGCACTAATAGATTTGTGATGTATAACTTCCATACAATGATTATAGTTTCCCCATTATATAGTTTTCTGTGTATCTTCCATGCTTAAAAGACTCACAGACATCAATAAGAGTAATTTAAAACTTACACTACTAAATTCTAGTATAGTCCAATATTATAATTTCTTTTCATGGAAATATGAAATCCCTGTGAGTGTTACTTAACTTTTAAAATGTTTCCCCCTCTCTTTCCTCGTAAGAAAGACAGGATATATTTCTTCAGAAAAGCAAAACAGACTGTTTGGGAATAGAGATATAACTATTTTATTATTCACCTTACAACACTGACAACATGAATTTTATATCAGCTTCCTTTTTTTAGGGAAACCAACTGATAATGAGTAACAAGTAATTCTGAATTAAAATTAGAAATCAGGTAAGAAACACACAGGTGGTCTTGCTAATAGTTTTTCTGTCTGAATTTGCTGTGTTTGATGGATTAACTCAGTTTTACTTAATAAATACATTATTTTGTTAAGCTTATCTAATGTTATTAAACTTATCCAGCTGTAAGCCTTTTAAGACTTATTTTCTTGTTTTGGTTTTATTTTTTAAGTAATTTGTTATTAAAGAAAACTAGCATACAGATATTCCTGTATTCTCTTTCATATCAAGGCCTGTTTGATAGTAAATCTATTTTTGGGTGATTAACTTTACAAACCTGGCAATTCTGCAGCTGATAGGATTCTCCCATANCAGGAACAAATGGGTGAAAATAAGGAAAATACAATCCCTGCTCAGTCTCATATAAAGTACAGTGAAATAAACCTGTGTGCAGAATAGAATAGTATGAGTATTCTGATTATTTGAAAATATAGGGAGAAGATTGTTGCTTGGGTATTTTGATTGATTACCCCAAATGTACATTAAAACAACTATTAGATAATAAATACATATACCAAATGAAGTATCTCCAGGAAGGGTGTTATTATTAAGTAGTTGCAATCAGAATGATTGCATGGGATGCACTCAAGGATGTTTTGTTCTGGGTGGCTGACAGCCTTCAATCTAAGTTTTAATCAAAAGAAGTGCTGTGGACATGGCAATAGACAGTGGAGCCATCTGCTCTCTGTAGATTATTCCGTGTGTGCACATTAGTATCCATCAACTTATAGATGTGTGTGAGTGCTAAAACTGAAGGCATTTGCTGTGTGCTCACACACACTGCACACATAAATCATCTGCATATTAATAGTTTAATCTTCTTATAATGTCAGTGATGGAAAAATATTATTGGTTATAGCTGAAGTTTGCTATAATTACACAAGAAAATACACCTAAATCTAGCAATAACCTAATGGAAAGGGTGCTCTCTTTTATTGTGCCACATGAACACTTCGGCACTTTGCTGAACCAAGCTCAAAATTCTTGAAGCCTTGAAGTAAAATGGAAATAGTGGCCTAAAACCAACTGGGAGCTACATGGGTCATAAGGAAGTGGACAGGATTTGGAAAATTCAAGAAAGAAGGTACAAGTCTTTACTACCACATGTGATACCAAAACATTGAAAGGTCCTTAGNCTGGCAATTCTGCAGCTGATAGGATTCTCCCATAACTGAAACTTGGAAAAATCCCAAAAAGATTTGGTAGTTTTCCTATAGCAACTGTGAAAGACAATATGTTAACAATTTAGTGATACATAGTTATAAATATAAGACTAATGGCACAGTTAAACTTGCTCAGGGAGTTTTTTAATGTCACAATTCAGGTTAGGCCTGGGTTATTGGTATGTGTGTGCTGTTCAGGCAATACTCAGCAAGTGGACATGAGTTTTACCTGTTCACTGGCAGTTCTGGGAAAATTACCAAACTTCTACGTGGCTCCCTGCAGAGATTCCTAATTTCAGCAAAGCATTAAAGCATAGGCTTAAATCCCATAGGACTGCAGTTTTCATTGAGTTTTAACTAATGCTTTGGTGCCTTGACATGTCAGAGCCAAAATAAAGTTAGTTTGCAGGAACAAATAGGTGAAAATAAGGAAAATACAATCCCTGCTCAGTCTCATATAAAGTACAGTGAAATAAACCTGTGTGCAGAATAGAATAGTATGAGTATTCTGATTATTTGAAAATATAGGGAGAAGATTGTTGCTTGGGTATTTTGATTGATTACCCCAAATGTACATTAAAACAACTATTAGATAATAAATACATATACCAAATGAAGTATCTCCAGGAAGGGTGTTATTATTAAGTAGTTGCAATCAGAATGATTGCATGGGATGCACTCAAGGATGTTTTGTTCTGGGTGGCTGACAGCCTTCAATCTAAGTTTTAATCAAAAGAAGTGCTGTGGACATGGCAATAGACAGTGGAGCCATCTGCTCTCTGTAGATTATTCCGTGTGTGCACGTTTGTATCCATCAACTTATAGATGTGTGTGAGTGCTAAAACTGAAGGCATTTGCTGTGTGCTCACACACACTGCACACATAAATCATCTGCATATTAATAGTTTAATCTTCTTATAATGTCAGTGATGGAAAAATATTATTGGTTATAGCTGAAGTTTGCTATAATTACACAAGAAAATACACCTAAATCTAGCAATAACCTAATGGAAAGGGTGCTCTCTTTTATTGTGCCACATGAACACTTCGGCGCTTTGCTGAACCAAGCTCAAAATTCTTGAAGTCTTGAAGTAAAATGGAAATAGTGGCCTAAAACCAACTGGGAGCTACATGGGTCATAAGGAAGTGGACAGGATTTGGAAAATTCAAGAAAGAAGGTACAAGTCTTTACTACCACATGTGATACCAAAACATTGAAAGGTCCTTAGTATTAACTACAGTGCAGAGAACATCTGATTTAAACAAAGGGATTTTTTGAAGCAGTAGGCAGACTTCCAACAACCTCTGCAGTGACCAGCAATGCCTTTAAATGTTCATGTTTTTCTTCCTGTCACCTACACCTGTGATGATACTTAGCAATAATATTTGCAATTTTAGAAATGAATCCCTGCTTTTCACTTGTCTTCAGTGGGAACAAAATTTAATTAAAAATTAATGTTTTATTAGTTGAAAGCTTCTACTCTTTAATTCTAAAAAGGTCTTAAAAATATCTTCTTTGGAATAAACTAGAAGGAAACTAATTCTCTGTAAAACAATTCACAGTTCTGTATTTCAAGAACATATAGTTCCATCCCTATGGTTAACAGATTTTTTTCATGCCTATGGTTAACAGATTTTCAAAAACAAAAGTTTTATGCATATTATTTATACTGTGAACTCTGAATAGTGTCAATGAATTTCAGTGTATAAACCACTTCTTTACAAAGGTCTTTATGAGTAGTTTGAATGGACATTCACTTTTATGAACTGGCCCTCAGCTTTTGTACCAGAACTGATGTGCAGCAGGTGAAGAAAAGTTCCTAATCCAAGTTCCCTCCGTAGAAGAATTTTTCAAGCCATTTACTTTCTCCATACTCCAAAATAAGTTATGAAAAAGTTTGTCTGAGGCTAAATTCCTCTCCAGAACTCCCAAGTTACAGCCTCAACACTGGTGGTTTCCAGGAAAGTGGTGCTGCTACATTCCAGGCTTCCAGGTGTGTGAAAAAGCACCAACCAGGTCTTTAAAGCATTTGTGGTGCAACCAGCTGAGCTAAGCTCTAGAAGATGGAGAATTTATCTCTGATTCAGAACTTTCCACCTACCACCAAAATCATGGAGAGGATTTCCTCCCTCTCAGCATCTCACTGCCAGCTCTTCCCCAGGGAAAGCCCTTCCTCCGTCGCTGTGGGACAGGGTATATATTATAAATATGTAACTCTCTAGTAACATAAACTTAAAACTAAAATATATGTTTCTTTCTAAATGTGCTGGGAGAAAATGAAGATGAGGGAGCCAGGCTCTTCTCCAGAGTGCCCACTGAGAGCACCAGAGGCAACAGGCACAAACTATAAGACAAAGAGAAAGTAGTACAGAGAGAGAGAGAAAAGCCCCTTTTATTTTGGTGGACATCAGGTGCAGGAGCCTGGGGGTCACAGGGGTTCAGCCAGGGACAGGAGATCAGTACCGGCAACAACAGAGCCAAAAACCATTGATAAACCTCCAGAGGCAGGAATAGGCGTGCCTTGGTTCCCATTCCTCTGGGAAACATGGCTGACAAGGAAACTTTTACAGCCCAGAAGAGAGAGCTAGCACTGACACTGGTAACAGGCTGCCTCTGGCACCTCATCCCCGTAGGAAATAATGTCCTTAGGAATCCATGCACGTGCGGAGATGCGTAGTGCCCCAGTGCCAAGGCACAGGACTCAATGGAGTCCCCTAGGGAGCTGCCATGGAGTTCTTCCCAAACCCTGTGCAGCATCATCCCTGCCTGTCCCTTGCCAGCAAGCTGAACTGGCTTAGAGCAGGGTTGAGAGCTGGGAAAAATGGGCAGCAGAGCCTGGTACTCAACTGGGCCCCTTCCTCCTCTGGACCTTTGTGCTTAGTTTCAGTCTCCTCCTTCTCTTTTTCCTTGCTGGATGCCATTCCCTCTCCTCTGCCCAGGACTCACTTCTCTTCCTTTTTCTTAGCCTTTTATTTTCTTGTGAGTAGCCTACAAAACTTTCTACCCCGCAGTGAAACAAGATAGGGAAAGGTAGGACCGACTGCAGTCAGCTCTTGATTTAAGCAAAGCTGTCTTCCTTTACTTACTTTCTTCTGACAGGCTCCCTGGTTCTGCTTCACATCCCAGACAGCCTAACCACGGTCTCTGGGCTGCTCGGAGACAAAGTAACAGAGGCCTAAAGCAGAACTGTTGGAGTCTGTAGGAGAAGGGAATACAGGGGACCTCGTCCCTGACAAGTAACAGCTGTGTTAATTACCCAATACAGCCTCGCCCCTGATGAGTCACAGCTATAGCCAATAAAGATAAGTGTGATAAAAGAGAGTGGGTTAGGTAGTGTGAGGGAATCTTCATAGATGGGAGAGGATGAAGAAGGATCCTGGGGAGGGAGAATCACTGCTGTGAGGTCAGTCTGGGTCTGGAAGCAGACCCTGTTGTTAGAACATGCAGCCATGGTCTCTAGCCTGGTAGAAGCAGCAATCAGAGGCTGCAAGGGAAACCTACAGCAGGAGCTTGCTGCAGCCAGTCAGTGAATAGTTGGAGGCAGGATGACCAGGCTGTAGAGAGGAATAAACCAGGACCCTTTTTATGCTGTGATAAACAAAAAGTCTGTGTCTTGGTTCACTTCTACCCTCTAACAAGAGGGGTGCTGCAACAGAAGTCTGCAGGTGGCAAGGGACAACCTGGAGCAGGAAGACTCTCTGTCCTGTCTCTGCTCTGCAGAGGAGTTCCCTTGGACTGGTTTGCCTTTGTTCAAGGGCCTCCCTTGGGAACATAGTGTTCACTCACGGGGAGTGTGACCCTTGGTTCATTGGAGAGCTGAATGGGTTAGGGAGCCTGCGGTCGCACTCAAGCCAAGAAAAGGTTTGCCTGCTTTATTCTGCTGGGGTTTCCTCTGTTCTCATGGGACAGAGCTCTGCAGAAAGACATTTGGTGCTGTACCACCTTCTGTGGTGGAAGACTCTGCTTTGGAAAGTTGTCTTTCTGGAGGGATTTTGCAGGTGTTGTGGCCAATGTGCTGAAAAAAAGTTAGCAGCTGCCTCAGGGAGAGGTTGGTTGTTGGTGGCTTCTCAGCCACACTAAGGGAACAGCAAGACAAGGTTCACCAAATCAATCCCAGAGCTGGCCTGGGGCAGGAGGCAGCCAGCAGCTATTCTGTGCAGCTGTGCAGGTGCTCTCAGCCAGCCATCAAGGCTCCTGTGCTTGAGGAAGGAAGCCCAGCACTGCTTCCCAGTGCTTGATTCCAGCCAAGCTCACACTATGGAAGGCTTGATGTCCATGCATTTTCCCCCAAAACACATGTCCACCCCAGCAAATGTGAGCTACCAGAAACACCAGCTTTTGAAGGAGGTGGGCAAGTGAGGGTCCCCTCCCAGTGCCTGCTCCTCCAGCAGGCTGCAATCCATGCTTATGCTTTCAGTTCCTCCAGCTGTGTCTGCTTGCTGCTCCTCTGCATGGCTGCCATGCACTCCTTGTAAAGCTCTGCCAGGAATGCTCTGTAGGAAGTCCTTCAGTGGCTCCCAGTGAGCCTTTGGAGGCTCCAGGCCAGAAAGCAGCTCTTCCAGCATCAGGTCAGGAGGGCTCACCTTGAGGTCAGCCAGCAGCTGCACAGGTTTTCTTCACCAGTGTCCAGGATCTCCATCAGCTCATAAAGGGCTGTTCTGCTGGCAGCTCTGTGGAAGATCCCCTCTGTCACAAGTCCCTCTTTTTTGCAGAATGCCCAGGAGCTGGATGGGCCAGGGCAGCATGCCATCCTCCTCACAGAGGGATGCCAGGGGCTGCCTGAAGAGCGCCCTGCTGCAGCTGGAGCACATCTGGCCTGGGCCCTGGGCAGCAGCCACTGGGCACCAGCACAGCCCCTTCCTCCTGCTGCTGATCCCTCCTGCTGCAAAGAAACACTCACCTATATCAAAAAGGACTCTTACCTGCTGAAGGAGTCTTCACAGATCATGGGATGATGATTTTTAATATTTGCAAATAATAGTGAATTAGAATCTGAATGTGTTGATGTGAAACTGAAGACAACAGAAGACAGTGAATAGAGGCTTACACATGCTTTTTAGCTTGTGATTCATTCTACCAACATGAGGCCTTCCGTGTCCAGGCTTGAGATAATTCTGCAGCCTGGTTTCTTTCCCTGCTGCTCAGAGGGATGTCTTGACTTTAATAAAACCAGTGGTCATATGGCAGGCACATGTACCTATAGAAGGATTGTCTTTTTTCATTTACTAGTGAATTGAAAAGAAGGTGGTTTATGTGGGAACATTTTGTGAGCTCTACTACTCTTCATTTCAGAACATTTTGAGATGCAGAAGCCTGTGTAATACAGCTTGAAACTAAAAACCTGAAAGGGTACTTTTGATGTACAAAATGAGAAACCGTAAGTATTGAAGTTTAATATGACTTACTCATAGCTAGTATGAAAAGAAGTTTGCATGAACCTTTGTTCATGCAAATATTTCAGGATCCAGTAACTATTTGACATGGCAGGAGATTTCAGTTCAACTACGTTTAAGGAAATCAAGAGAAGGTTTTATAAAGAAAACAGAAGATGTCTAGGATTATTAAAATAATGATGTTTGTATTTTTAAGGAAGGGTTTGCATAACATTTGTATAAAGGTAAATGATAGTGCATTAAGGTTTTTGATAATAAAATTTCTTCAAAACTTCAGTTTACTAGGAACCATTGGTGTATCCAGCATAACTCTTCTCACCTATGTCAAATGAAAACTGAACATGAAGACAATTTACAATAGAGTGACTTTTCATTTTCTTTAAATCACAATTCACCGGCAGTAGGTTTTTATTTAATAGCATCCCAGTCTTCACAGTGAAGATCCATTAGATTTTGTTCTCTGCTACCATCTAGAGGAGAAATCGTACAGCACAGAGAAAAATAACGTTTACAGAAAGTTAGATAAATAGTTTAAATTACTTCCCTACCTCACACCCCGCCCTCTCCCCGTCCCAGAAATGGGTTTTTTTGCAGTAATTAAACCAGGTGGGTTAAAAGAGCTGTTGAAACCAGTCAAGACTTAAACTGGTATAATCAAAGAAGCCCTTTCATCTGTAGTTAAAAGTCTCATGGAAAAGATTCAATTATGTTGCAGGAATCATTCAGTACTGGTCCACAGATTAAGAGAGCCAAGATCTACAAAGTTTTTTGTCCACTAATACTATTGGATAACAGTGCTCAGCAACATGCACAGACTGAATAAGGTATCTAGTAATACTAGTGCTAACTGAGCACTTTGTCCCTCAGTACATGGTTAAAGAGGTTTAATTGTGTGCATTATTGTCTAGTTGTGGATAGTCACTAGTTTTCCAAATAATGTCTGAAGAGAAAAGAAGAAATTAGGGATCAGCATGGTTTGAAGCTGATTAATGCTATTATTTATGGTTACCAATATATTAATTATGTAATTACAAAAAATTCTGTGTTGTAAAGATTTTCTAACTTTTTTTTTGCCTTTTTCTTCTTTAAATTGGTACTTCATTACCCTGCTTGAGTGAATACCTCTAGAGGTCTGGTTAACACCTGCTCAGCTAAAATATTATGCACCCTCTTACTGTCTCTTCTTGTGATTACTGGAACTTTTTTCCTCCAGCATTGGCAAATTGGACCTTTTCCTATCAGAAAGCTACTGCAAATTTTCCAAATTCACTTCTTAGAACATATCACTCTTATTTTTGCATATTCTGTTTCACTCCTTCTCATGCCATTCTTCCTTTTCTAGGTTCCCATTGTCTATTCATGCATCCTAAGAGAAGCGTTAGCCCTTATGTTAGATCTTCAAATGAGCACTCCTGGGTTTTCCTCTAAACTTGCCGTTTTACAATTAGGAATTGACCCAATAACCATGCAAGATTAAAATACTATCCTCTCTTTAATTACTTCTTAAAACTTTTCTTTTTCTTATTGTTTCAAGGGGGAGGGGAAAATGATTTTCTACTGAAAGCTTGTCAACAGAGACTTGTTATGCTGAGATCACAGCATATTCACTGATGAGTGCAGTCTTATTGTTTCCTTGGCCTTCTATGCCAGCTGGTCTATATCCAGCTTTGAGTCCTGCCTCCTACTTAGATCATTAGCCCCTTCAGCCAGAGCCGCCTGCTTTATTCTGAGCTTGTGTAACATCCTGCAAAACAGGGTCTTCCTCCATGAATGCAGCTGCTTGGCACAGTGATAATAACATAATAAACATATTACTGATGGGATTATCATTATGCATGTAATATTTATATATGTGGGGAAAAGGTCTGGATTCAACACCCAGTAAACTCCTACCAGAAAGAACATGACCCAATTAACAATGAGATCTTTAGGTGTGTTTTCATCACTGGCAAAGGCAGGACCCCTGCTGATTGATCTGTAAAACATTGATGATGTTGGTTTCAAAGGCAGCCACTTACTAGACCCTCCTGGATGGATCAGTCCTTGTCACTGCCTCAAGCCAGGATAATCAAAGAAAAATTATGGATACTTTTAAGAAAGAGAAACTGAGGTGTTCACATTCAAAGTCTCATGTCAATCACATCTGTCAGCAGATATCTTACGAAGTTATCATGGATGTTGGCACACCTTCTGGCCGTCTCATAACTGTGAGGCTACTTCTATTTTAAAAAGGAGGTGTAGTTAAGGAGAACAATTTAGATTAAGTTGGCCACTGTCTGCTTTAGCAGTTGCTCAGAGAGAGCACCATGCCTACAGTCTTAAGTGAACAAACCCCAGGTTTCTTAGCAGTGCAATAAAATAAAAAGTAATCATCTCTCCTACTATAAAACTGAGCATCCAAATAATTAGTGGTCAGTTAGACCTATCTCATAGCACAGCATGCCCATCCCACCAGGCTAAGATGATGCATAGAAAACTGGGCCTCTGAGTGCCATCAGAATGGTGCAACAGAAGAGTACACAAAGGTCCTTCAAATGAGGGGCTTGATGTTATATGTATAACAAGATTGCATCTATTGGAAAGATGTTTGAGTATTTCCCTCTCTGCCTTGGTCCCACTCTTTAGCTCCTCTTTCAAAAGTCACTCCCTTACCACTAGCAAGAAGCCTTTTACCTAAGCTGGCAGAAATGTGATGAGCTGATCTTTGCTGAATGTTTTTCACTGCATATTTTACAACTCATCTAAGAAATAGGTTGATCAGCGCACTTCTAGGTTAAGTCAAACATTATTGATTTTCACTAACTGTTGTCTTGTTCAAGTGATGACTCTCTTAAATGCTTTGGGGGATTCAAAATGGGAGAAATAAGTGATGGAACTGGCTAATGTAGATGAAAACTTCACCCCCCACATATTGCTGGTAGAGATTTACTGGCTATAGGGCCAGAAGTGACCCTGATGGTTATGAATCCTGAACAAGCTTCCTTTTAAAATGATTCATCTTTCCTTTTGTCTTCCTTATGTAGCTTTCTTTACACTAAATCAGCTTTTGGATTTCATTTGGAAAATATGTACTATATGTAGAGATTAAGCACCAAAAATTATGGCCAGAAGTTGTTCCCTTACATTTGAAGAGAAGTTTTGGCTAATTTTTCAGCTTTCTTTACATGTTTTCCCTATGTCTGCATAGTGAGAAACTGTGAAGTTTCACTACAAAAAGCTTTTATGTGACTTTGTACTATGGAAGTGGCCAAGGCATCATGGACACCTGAACTCTCAGAAACTCATTCTGCATACATGGTAATGGAGCTTGTGTCAGAAACTTAAAAGGTTTAGAGGTTAAAGATTGGGGGGAAATCCATCTGATGTGGTAAAATCAGCTTTTTGTAACAAGCATTTCATGTTCAGACCAGAGCCTAACTTTAAGACAGGCAGATTCTCTAGCTTTTAAAATTGCTAGAGATAGAAAAGAATTGTAGTCCTATTGAAGTTGTTTTAATGGATAATTGCCCTGAGAGACAGACAGAGAGGTGAAAAGTGAATACTTAATGTAGAGGAAGGACTGATTCTCCTGTCATGAACAGGTAAAATAGAAGTTATAACTTTGTAATATTTGTAACCACAGTCCTGATTATCTTTAAATCAGAAACCAACTCTATTGTTAACTCTTATTAAATAGGAAATTCCAAAACAAGAATGCCAACCCACAAATTAAAAATACTTCCAGTACCTTCCTGGTACCAATTTTTCACATATGGACAGCATCAGGTGTTAATGAAAGGGTGGTGAAGTTGGTGATCTGTGGTGCTGGGCAAGAAGACAGCTAGTCCTGGCAACCTTCTCTTTGGCAGGGTGCAGTCCCCTTGGTAATGATAACTCTCAGAACCTTTTTCTGTGCTTTCCTTCAGCATCATTTCTGAGGTGCAATTAGACCTGCTTCAGAGCCTCAGTTGAACATGTGCCTAATGGGGCTCTGCCATTCCCAGCTGGTTCCATAGGAATACTTTCTTTCCTCTATCCCATTGTTAGAATCCTTGGTCCAGTGCAAGCTTTCTTTATATGAGGTCATTGCTTCTGTCACTGCATGGGCAGAACAGCTTCTTCTGAAGTGGATGACCCAATTACTGTGCTAACAGATGGGCCAGTGTACAATGCACTTGCCAGCTGACTACTTGCAAACGTGTTCTCAAACAGATATCATCGTAATTCGCTACACAGGAACTGACACACTGCATCCTATGTGACATGGCATGATATGGATCTGCTGTAGTGCCAGCCTCCTATACAGTTAATGAAAGGTCTCCGTCCCATCCCATGCACAGGCAAGGCTGACAATGAGGGGGATCAGCATTACATAGTTATTGTACTCCTGTTGTTTCCATTGATGCCTGCAGCTTCCTGAGTTACCCCTATAAGGAAGCATTTAGGCTTCCAATCTAACCTGAATTTATTTTCTGGAGCTAGACTGCAGATAATGTCTTACAGATTGCTGCTCAGTGCCAGTGTGGGAAACATATTACAGCTATGTGGGTTTTTCAAATGTCACTACTGATTTTAGGGGTCTGGGCTTGGATTTTTAGAGAGCTTCTCAACCTCTTGAAACCAAGCAATATAATGATTTTGGTTTAAATTCAAACCATAGAGGATTGCAGTTTATATCTGCCATGTAAACACAGGGATGTAGCCATTTGTATGTCTTGAAGAGGACAAAGAATGGTTTCAGCTTCACTGTTCCACTGTGTCTACCAGTGGGAAGCATCTTCTCCACACCCATGCTGTGGGACCAGGGAAAGGAAGAGGCAGTTGGACAGTATGTGGAACACAGCAATACTCAGGACTTCCATCCTGAACTCCCATGACTGCAGGCAAAGCCCTCTCCTCAGCCACCTTGGGGGAGCTCCTTAGTGACTATGCTGTCCTGGCCTGACTCTCCCCACAAAGCACTCTGACTCCTGAGATATCCAGAAGAAAACAATAGAGTCTAACAGAGAATTAACACTGCTGAAGGTATATTAACTCTGAGCAGTCCCTGATTCCTCTTTCCCTTGGGTTTCCCAACTATTCCATGTGTCCCTACACTGTAGTTTTGACTCTAAGGGTGGGAAGAAAAAGCAAGGTTGTTTTTCCTCTTTACATATTATCCTCCTGCAAGATTTTTCTGGGCATAGGAGTGGCAAAGCAGGTTGGTAAAAGTATCCCAGAGTTTTACATTAGGCTTCTGGAAGGTGAAAACTAACCTGTGCTGGTATTTACAGTATGGTAAATTATGACCTAATGTTGCAACTCCCATTCTAATTTGCCTCTACCTAATTCAGCTCAGGTTGGGTGTGCAGATAATTAAGTACTGACTGCTTGCTCGAACTGTTTCTTTGGTTTGTCACACATGATGGTACCATGAAAAAAAAAAATATTACAAAGTCCAAATTTTGTTGTTTCAAGATCACTGCAGATGTAGCATTCATCCTCACCTTTGGATGTGGCAAAGAGTGCAAAACACACAGGTAATTCTAATATTCCCAAGGGACATAACAGAAAGAAAACAAAATTACAACCATTAAGTTATTAAAATGTTTTTGTGATGTCAAGATATTATGGCTCGCTAAGAATCCTGAAACAAGCTATAGATCCAAAAACCACACTTCTGAAAAGTGTGGTCCTTTCAGCAGGTGCTAACTCTCTGTTGTATAACATCTGCAAATTGCAGTAGTTTTGCTGGCAAGGATATTCCCTGTAGATAAACAAACCATCCTGTACCTCTGCAACACGTGTCTGAGGCTGTCCCATGCATCACTGAATAACTTTCTAGTTTCTGGCATCATCCTTGGGGTTCCTCAGGCTGAGAAGCCCGAGCACAAGAAAAACCCAGCTACTACTCCATAGCTATGAAGAAAGACCAGCAATTATTTCCTAAGTATGTGACTGTACTTGAAGATTGTTTTGCTTGCAGCTTATCCAGTGCAAAATTCTGTAACTCGGGAGATAGCCCCAGTTATTCAGGGCTGAGAAGTAAAACTGAACGATTTGTAGCACTTGAAGTTCATGTCGGAATCCAAGACTGTGAACAGGAAAAGCTGGAAACCACAGTCTGGAAAGTACTTATTACTCCAAGCAAATATTTCAAGGGCCTATTTAACAGCTAAAGTGTAAAGTCTCTTGTAAACAGTTTGCACTGAATGTTGTATATTATCCATGAACGTTGAATGTTATCTATAGTCAGGGGCATACCATTAGGAACTTCTGGGTGGTTAGCAGGCTTCCCAGCAAATTATTGACCAGCTGGGCTAATAACACATGGAAACACATTAGCCATTTTTTAAAAGTTGCGTTAATTGTTTATCTTGACCCTATAAACTATGTATATGTCTTTGGCCTAGGGAAACTTGAGAACCTTGAACTTCATGGAGGGCTCTGTTCTGTGTTTGGTATATCAGAACACATGAGGTAAAAATTTTTAACCTCTGCTTTACTCTAGATTTACAATCACAGTCCCAATCATCACAATCATCAAATGTTTCTTAGATTAAATCATGGGGGTTTTGCTTGCTAATACATTGCTTTTTAGAATTAGATGAATACTTTATAAAAGAAAGAAATTTCTCCACAATACGGTCTGCATTTTCAAATACTATTTTTATTGCCAGATAGCTCAATTTTGACATTTTCCCCCTATAGTTCACAGTGAAACTGGCTCAGGATTTTCCCTTACTAAGGGTTTTTTAAATCTTAAGAAACCATCCATATCCCCAGAAATCTGCCCCCAAAAATATGATACTGAAGCTTGAATGCCATCATTAAGTATCTGATTTGTAGTAGCTCTTAAAATATGTGATGAATGAAAGCTGGACTTGATGATCTTGGTGGTCTTTTCCAAATCAGTGATTTTATGATTTTATTAATAATGCTTTTTAAAGAAAAAACCCTTATTAACAAAAAATGGAGAGTATTCAAATAAATGTTTAATAAATGGAAAAGGGATGAAGATATAGCAACCCAACATAGAATAAAAATGAAATAAATGTTTAAAAGCAGAAAAAAAGGTCAATGAATTGCTGTGGCAGAAAGACATTTTTTTTCAGGGCCTTGTTAGTCTGACTTTTTTATTGTATTTGTGGGTACTATTAAATGAAGAAAGAAAAATGGTTTCAAGGCTGTAAGTACCACTTCCCACAAGATCTGTGGACAGCAAAGTTTTGCCTGGTTACAGTTATTTGAAGGGACAGGCACTCATACAGAGTGGTCTGAGTCATTCTGGGATAAGCTGGACCTTTTCAAACAACCTGCAGCTGAACATGCAGTTTCACAAAAGGAACAGAGGCTCTGCCTGCAGCACAGGAGTCTGTAGACTGGACAGTGGTGATGCTGGGAAGAACTGCAGGAAACTGGAGTTGAACAAAGCCTCCAATGAGTGCAATGCTGAGGTTCAGCAAGGCTTGGAAAACAATGCAGAGAGAAATGGTAGGAAGGAGAGATGGTCGAGAATGAAGAGAACCAGAAATCTGCACAACTGCAGAGCTTATGGCAGCCTTCCAGTACGATGAAGGGGCCTACATGAGGGGAGGGACTTTTTACAAGGGTTAGAGCAGATATTAGACAGAAATTCTTTACTGTGAGGGTGGTGAGTCACTGGCACAGGCTGCCCAGAGAAGCTGCAGTTGCTCCATCCCTGGAAATGTTCAAGGCCAGGTTGGATGGAGCTCTGAGCAACCTGGCCTAGTGGAAGCTGTCCCTGCCCATGGCAGGGGGGTTTAAAATCCCTTCCAACCCAAACCATCCTATGATCCTCTGAAAACCTCATTAGTCATCGTTATTTGAAAGGATGTTGAAAATGGGTATTCATATGGAAGTGGTATTTATTATAGAACTGTAGAAAATGCCTTATGGACAAGGACCTAAAAAACACAATCTGTTATAAGAATCATGTTTGATTACAGTGTTTAAGTGTCTTCTGAAGAAAGAAGTACTGAAAAGAAAAGGACAATCAGTGACTGGAAATGTACTGGAGCCATGTACTTCGAAACAAACTGTAAGCCCAAATGATTTAGAGGAATAAATTGTCCAGAAAGTGAGGAATGTTCCATCTCTTCTGATATTAAAATATAATTTAAATTTCTCTCCAAGAACTGAAGTGTAGTATTCTAATAAAATACGACTCATTGAAAGAACTAGTAGGAGATATCAGTCAAAATTAAGAATCCATAATATCCTCCAAAAGAGAATGGCCATATTCAAGTGGTTTACTAGGAAGAGTCCCGGGTCTGCAACAATTCCTGAACTATGCCCAGACCTGATTTGAGATATTGATTAGTCAGGACCATAACCATGCCAGCAACTATTAATTAAAAAAAAAAATTAAAAAATTTTAAAAAAATAAAAAAAAAATAAAAAAATAAAAAAAATCAAGGTCTAGAAGAGTTCCTTGATGCTTTTTAATTTCTTGGTTACACATAAGTCTCTGGACATATAACCTCATTTGAGATTTTTGCATCTAGATTTCTTAGTTTATTTCTCTCTTTCTTACACAAGAAAGAACAAATTAGGCCATTTTATTAATTCAGGCCTAAGAGGCAACACCACATGATTCAGCAGCACACAAAAATTAAGCTCTTCCTCAGCAAAACTGTAAATTAGACAAAACCCAGGGGAAAAAAAATACACAACAGAACATTTTATAAGTATAGAACATTGAAATGACACACCCACTCATCTCATCCTACCTTCTTTGGGCTCATCTCCAGCCAGCTGGGGAAGGGGAAGAAAAAAACCCACTTCCTTTCCCAACACCCTCCAACCCTTGTTTTCTAAATGTACCCTGCCCAGACAGTTAACACTGCACATTTGGTGCCAAAAGATCTCAAGATATGCATCATCTGAACATAAATGGGTCCTGGTGAAACAAAAGAGGAGGAAACATCAACATTCAGAAACAGCATGATTTTTGTTCCTTAGCCTGTGCCCCATTCCATATCTCGTAGCAGCAGGATTACTTGTGCTATTCCCCTCATTTACATCCCAATTGAAACCATTGATGCTTGTATGTCAATTTGATGCAACCAGTTAACTCTGTATGAAGGGTCACTTCATTTTAATATTGTCTTCAGACGCCTAGGAGTGAGCAGGTGCAGTAACAGTTTTAACTTGTTATAATTTCAATGAGCACAAGAAGATGCACTTGAAACAGACAGCCCTGGTTTAGACAAAGAGCCTCAACAGCAGGCAGAACCAAGCTGTATTGCTCAGCATTCACATTATTAACATACTCTGTTGTCATTCCTGTGAAATCAGTATTCATGGAATTATTCTCTGACCTCATACTTGTACTAGCACAGCCGATTTTGTTTAAGTCACAGTCAGCCTAAATAGGCACCACCAAGGAAACCGAGTTCCTAGAAAAGCTTAGTTAGCATTTAGTTATTAAGTTTCTAAGTACTGTCTCAGTAGCAATCCTTGCTTCCTTGAGTACACAATAATTTAAAACGATATTCAACTGGCAGTGGGTGGAAAGGGATTCTGAGAAACAACTGAGAAAACTTGGACATGTATCTTTTTGTTTGTTGTTATTTTGCATGGAGGTATTTTGGTCAGTGAGTAGAGCTTTATAAATTGGAAGGGAACAGACAGCTGTAAGTGATCTGAGAAAGTGTGTGTGGGTAAGGTTCTGACCAGTGCATGTGGAAGAAAAACAAAATCTACAATTTATTATTGGGAAGTTAATAATCAGGAAATTGTTCTTTCTGTCTCTCATGACACTTCCATTTCAAGGTCACATCTGACTTCATCTAATCAGGCAATAGCTCAGCTCCAAGGAGGAGAATGACCTGCACAACCACTACATGTCCTGGCAGCCTTCTCTGCTTCTACAACCCTCTGCTAAATTAACGCCAGCATCTTCTAGCATCAGCATGTGAATTTGTAAAGCACCTGTACATAATGCTTGGCTCACCGTGCAGCAGCATGGCACCTTTTCAGAGGCTTCTGGCAGCCCTTAAATCAAAGAAGCAATATTAAGACAGCACATTTTATAAAGTTCCTGAGGCTTTTTGTGTGTTCCAGTAGTGCTGCCCCATTGGGTAAATCAGGAGGATGTAATTATCCTGTTGTTTTCACTGTCCTTTATCTCAAAAATGAGATTTCTTGTATCTCTGAGAGATTACATATTTACCCATGGTGATTCCTGGAATGCAAAGAGACATTTGATACAACACTGATGAAGTGGTTGACTAGTTCATGAAGATCTCAGTAATCTCAGTGCAACAGTCTCCAAAGTTTCCAGGCTCCTAAGGTTTCCCATCTGCCTCACAAGCTCAGAAATGGCATTCTGCAAAATCAGAAGAATGTGAGATCTGAAGAAATCTGTTCATTTCCCAACTGATTTGCTGCCATCTCTTTCCCAGAAAGACAAGATCTTCCCAGATGAGTCAGACATAAAAGTAAATTAAGGACCAAAACAAGAATGCATTTACACCCCAGCACAGCTAACTTAACCTGCATCATACAATTTTCTGAAATTGAAATGATAAATTGTTTATGAAAAACAGAGCATAAGCCTTTATTTTCTATTCTGCTAAGTTTAGAGTTTAAATCTGAGACACAAATTATCTTTGTTCTCATTTAAAAAGGAAAAGATACTTTAAAAAAACTAAAATAATAAAAGAGCTAGAATCAGAGAAGCATTTCCCATTTGTAAACACTTATAAATAATAATATGCTTTGCAACTGTATGCTTCTTCCAACAGCTACTCTCTTTAGTCTCAGAATATTGATGTCTGGCTAATGAGATTCTCATGGATTTGAATCTCTTTGGGTTTTTTTACAGATGCATAGCAGATTGATCATTTTGAGAATTGAATCCTAAATTCTTTATGCATGATCAGATTGTGCTGAAACATGGGGACACAAAGGGAACCAAAAACCTGACAAGAGGTTTTCCTTGTGGGGAAGGAGTGCATCTCAAGAGACACTGTTCCCTACTAGAGCTACAGAACAATTTACATTAGCGTCCCATCTCACAACTGTCCATTCTATGAGCGTCATCCTTTTATAAGACTTTGGCAGCCAGGCCATTGCACTCCCATTTATGCCTATGGAAGCTCTCCAGAGAAAGGGAGAGAGATTTGCCCACCTCTGTATTACTCAGAGTCTCTCCCAGCTCACCATTATCAATCACAACCTCAACAGCCAACTATTCTAATATTTATGATCCTTGTTCTTGCAATGGTAACCATGGAGTGCAATGATAGTTGGTTATAAAGAGATTATTTTTATTTTAAAAAAGCCAAAGGCTGGTGAGATCAAAGCAAAGTCAAGTGCAATGAATTGGTGGCAGGAAATGGCATGGTTTGGTGGGAGGAGGTTCTGAGAAAAGCCAACCTGAGTAAATAATAAGAAAAGTAGGCAGACAGGGCCTTGCTAGGGACAGGTGTGTATTAAAGCTGAGAGCAAGAGACAGATCAACAGCTGGTCCTGGAGCTGGTTCTTCCAGCTGCATCTGCAGCTGGTTCTTCCCTCGAGTTTGGGGGCAGATGGTATCACCCCTGCACACATTTTATGCAGAAGAGTCCTGGAGAGTGAGACAATGCAAGCTGGTTTCTACTAAATCAGCTTTTACTGCCAAGTCTGAGGAAACTTGACTTTGGAGCTGCACTCAAGCAAACCAAACACAGCCCAGGGCCACAGCAAAACCAGAACGCATCAGCTCTTCTACATTATGTCTAAGATCCCTTCTACAGAGAACCGAGACTGCTATTAGTGCAGTGTTGAGCAGCTTGCCCAGCTGTGGCTCAGCCAAGAGGAAACCTGTGCGGAGCTGTCGTGCAGGTGGAGCAGGAGCTGCTTGCTGAGCCCTGCGGTGGCAGGTGAGCTCTCGTGGGCTGCAGTTTTCTCTCTGGCCACCAGACTCCACTCTCCTGCCTGGGATGCAGGCAGTGGGACACGCACGGCTCCACCGAGCTCGATGCTCCCAGCGTCCCACCCTGGAAAGCAGGAGTGGTATGCAAGCTAAGCCCAGAGGAATGGGAAGTTGTGTGAGTCACCTGTAGCACAGAAACGGATGAGGAACGTGGCAAGACGGCAAAAATGAAACTCGGCCTCATTAACTGAACTCCTGCAAAGCACAGTTGAGAAAAAGTCTGGAGTTTCATTAACTCTTTTAGCTGCTGTCATCTCAGTTCCCTTTTTTTCCAGGCACATGGATCATCCTTATCTCCATGCTGTTTCTGTCCTTGTGTTGCCACGAGAAAAATTCTCTTCAGCACTAGAGTGAAACAGATCAGGAACCGATAAAAGCTAAGACTAACCCAGCCCAAGTAAAAGTTGGCTCTAACTCAGATCAGTTCCCCAGCCACAAGTAAAGGGAGGGGTAGCACAGGAACAGGAACAATTGATAAGTAAAAGGCAGGACTGCTTCTACTGTTGGCAGTGACAGCTTCTGCCTGCTCAAGTTGTGCATGTAACTACGGCCCCAGAGGAGAGGCTTTTAAGGTCAGTGCTCAAGCCTGAATTGTTGGAGCAACGTTGGATTGCTCTCCCTCCACCCCATGCTCATGTGTCTCCAAGAGGTACCTAATTTGAACAGCTCTAGACAAAGCAAAAGGCCAGAAGTCAGAAAACAGGAATTCCCAAATGTCTTCATAAGCATCATGGCACGTCAACAGCAGGGAAGACAGAAGAGAGTCCCACAGGAGCAGTTCTGATCACGTGTGGAAACCTTGGGGTCTTGCTAACTTGGTTTCCACTGTAGGCTAAACAGAATGAGTTTCTGAAGCCCTTATGTGCTGAAATAATATTGAAGCATTATTTGAAAGTGTTACTATTTGTTGTAAATACTTCTGATGCCTCCAAAGTGCATTTCTTGCAGCTGCACTCCTGTGATGATGAAGTCTGAGATTTTGGATGAGCTGCCAGGTATTGGAGAAGTAAGGCCATATTCCTGCAAAAGCCATACTGGCAAATCAATTCAAACCAAAGAAAAATACTAACTGATATTATATATAGGCATACAAAAGAGGAAGATAATGATGAACATAACTTTACTTATAGAAACCCCCTGTGAGGTGAAAAGTGGGTTTATTTCAGAAAGAAGATTAATACCACAGTAAAGAAATGTCTTTTCACAAGGCACAGAATAATTTAACTGTGATCTCAAGGTGAATTTTACAAATATTCTTTATGCAAAGAGAGTTTTCTGAAATGTTAAGGAAGTTTGAAAGCAAAAGAGAAGGAAGGACAGAATTTCCTTCTCCAAAAAAGGTAATTTCTACATCTATTAAACTACAGATAATATGAATTATGAAAAAAATCCAGAACAAAACTTGTAATTTTGACAGCAAAATATGCTTCATGCAACTCTGCACCTTTCTAAGAGAAATGGTTGTTGGTCTTCTGGTTAATAAATAATAAATCTACCCATTTTGCCAAAGCCTGTAAATAAAGAGTTCGTTCCAAAAGTCAGCACATTATGAGAAACAGCCTCAGTGCCTGGACATTTTAGGCAACTACTCAAAAAAGTAAATACAGCATGCGATTTATCTGATCTGGATGAATGTGGAAAAGAGACTTAACAAACCTGGATTGAATTAAGACGTTCCAGTAGTATAACTTTCCTACAATAAGCCCACTTATGAGTTGAAGAAGGATAAAGGAGACTTTGTGTACACAGAGATGAAAGTCTTCTGGTTACAGAAGAGACAGAGCCCAAGTAAAGTAGTTCTGCTTGTGTATCCTCTAATTGGAGGTAATTTCGAGCTGGACTGATGGAGGGGATATAAACTGAGCATTGTGGCGCCTGTCTTGTAGGCCCTGACACAGAGAAGGAAACAGTCCTCCAGCCACTTGGCCATTGGTGCTCTGCCTCAGCCTCTGCCTGTAGCCTAAGCTCACCCCCAGCCTGGGCTCCCACCATGCAGCTGTGTGCTTGGCCAACATTCCTGGCCTCCTAGTGAAACCTACAGGTCTGAACCAAATGCTCAAGCTCTTCCTATCCACCCCGTGGAGAGAAACAGGCACTCAAAAGTTAAGAACTGGCCTTACACACTCAAAAAAACCACAAAACAAAACAACAAAACAACAAAAAAACCCAACAAACAAACAAAACCCCCAAAAAACCCCAACAAAAAAACCCACCAAAAAAACCCCCAACAAAATGAGCAGGAAGCTTCAGAGAGGCTCTTACTCCACTTCTTCACAGCAAGTTACTGAGCAGAAATTGTAGTTTTCTCAGATTGTTTGCCCACAGCAAAGGATATCAGAGGCCTGGGTTCATATTTGTGTTCTGCTTACTTTGGAACATGGGCTCAAACGTGTGCCTCTGCCCTAGGAAAGCGCACCCTCTGAGGGAGTTGTTCCACTGACAGCCAGACCACTGTCAGAGCAAATCCTCAGCCAGTGATTTGAAGTAGTTGAATTAAAACCCTGGATTGAAGCCCTTGGTCAAGTGTGCAAAACTGAAGAAAACTCCAGAAGTTTGAAACAGATGCCTAATCAGAATGCCCTGAAACTGTAAGTCACCCCAAAAATCACTATACAACTTGTTCTTTAAAACAAAAATATTTGATAGGAAAATACACAAAAACGAACAAATAATATGTTGTCAGTATTATATACCTGATCTCAAAAACTTTTGGAAATCAGTTGTTCTCATGAAGTTGAGAGCACGAGAAGTTCAGTGCCTGCATGAGTAGCTGTCCCACAGACATTACAAACTCTGGAGGCCAAGGAGCAGAGGTGAAGCAATCCCCTCTGGGTGCAGAGTCTCTTTACAAACAGTTGTTTAGGCTTGATTATTGCAAGGGGATTGTTTGTTCTGTTGGGAGGCAAACGGTTCAGTTACACAAAGGCTGAAACAACTAAAAGATTGAAGGTCTGAGGAGTAAACTTAAGAGGTTAGATGGCTTGAGAGCAGCTTTACATTAAATTGCTTTGTGTTTTAAATAGCACTTGATCAAGAGGAACAAGGTTTCAATTGATTACTGTGTCAGGACATGGTGCAGGAGGCTACTGTGGACATTAACTCCTTATGCAGAGTTGGACTGAATTGACAAAAGGGATTGGAACTGCACAGAGAGGAGCAGACCCGATGTCTCTTACTCCCAGAGAAACACCCGTGTGCTGGGCCATGTTCTCAGAGAGGAAGAACTGTGAGGTGTGCAGTAATCTCGCAAAGGGAAAGCAGAAAGTTGCAACAGAAGGACCAGCAGTCTAGCAAGCAGCCAATCCCCTAATCCTGCAACACACAGACACTTAAAGTCACCTTGTGATAACTAGCCTGCACAAGGTCAAGTGTATGTTCTGTCTTTCCATGATAGGGGCATAGCGCCCTTCCCTCTCATCAAGCAGATGGTCAGGCTCGACATTCCTCACTAAAACCCTCCCCAAAGCAGAACTATGCTGACATGCAGAATTTACAATGCATGCATGATTTTTGTTTTATTTTCATAAGCAACATTTTCTGCAAATCAAAACTATGTGTTTACCAATGTATGTAGGTAAAGAAGTATAGAAAAGGAAGACATTGATAAGTTTATAGATGTATACAGGATTTTTTTAAACATAAATACATGGCTACATGCAAAGAATTGAAATTCTTTTGGAATATCAACAGATTGTGATGACTTTGCCTAGGGTAAAAAAAAAAAATCGTTAACCCTGAAAAGTAAACCCATCTGAACCAGGCAATCATTTCTCACCATACAGTTCTTTTGATATTTAGTTTTAATGGATGTTACACAGGAATAATGAGGAGATGCTACCAAACAATGCTCTGTATGTCCTTGCTCTAGTTAGGTGGTCACCTGCTTTCTCTGAAACCATTGAAATAGATGTCTCATTAATAAAAAAATGTGTTCGTGTACAAATAATTTTATGGCAAAGCGACATTTCATGGTTGATGCCTTTTAAAAATTAAGGGATAGTAATCCTTTAAATTTTTCCAGAAACTGTTAGGTAATGACATACAGTAAGTAGATCGCATGCTGCTCATAACAGTCATTTCACTTCTAAATTCTCAGATCACATTCTTAGAAGAATTTACAGATTAAGGAAGTCAATTTAGTTTTAGTTTCATTTCTCTGTTTTTTAAAATTTGGTCTATATAATAGAAAATATAATAATAATCCCTGTAAATTTTAGAAGTGTAGATGTGATTCATGAAATTGCTCAGATTTTTTTTTAATGTTTTTTCTCAAAAGGCTCCCTAGAAGGGATGCCTGTATATTGCTCTCTGGGAGGATAGATGTGCCTATACTTAGAGTTATCCAGCATTTCTTATTCTGGGATGCAGGTTTTCAACCTTCTGTCACCTTCTAAAAGCTAAATAATTTGGTCTAAAATTTCACACAGAAACCACTTGAGAATCACGGCAAAGGAAAACGAGCTGTCTTTAAAAAATCTGACTGGCTTTTCATTGAAGCAGTCTTGAAATCTGGTCAAGAATAAATCTAAATACAAATTTCCTGATTTTTTTTTTTTTCCCCTGAAAGTAAAACATACTAAGCATATCAGATCACAAGTGTTTAGCAGAGATTCAGAAGATGTCATCCTAGGATGGCAATCATCAGTGGAGGGAGCAAAATATAGCATCAAAATCCAGACTGAAAGAGAACAGATTTTGGCTTTTTCAGTTATCTGACTGGAAGAGTCTCATGGGAGATTGTCCTGGAGAGGCGACCAGAAGACCAGTTGCTTTTCAAGAATGACCTCCTCCACCTTTAAGATGGTCTCACCCTAATGAGCCAGAAATCAAGTAAAGGCAACAAGAGGTTGGTATAGATGAACAAGGAGCTCCTGACAAAACTCAAAGGAATAATGTAAGAGATGGAAGCAGTGACAAATGGCCTGAAAATAATATGGAGATGCTGTCCAAGCATTCAGGGAGGGGCTGAGGAAAGTGAAAGCTCTTGTGAAGTTGAATCTGGAGAGGAATGTGGAAGGCAAGAAGAAGAGCTTTTCTAAGTACATCAACAGCAAAGGGAAGATGAGGGAAAATACAGGCCCACTGCTCAAAGGAGAAAGGGACTTGATGACAAAGGACATGGAACAAGATGAGGTACAGAATGCCTTCCTACAGAATGCCTCAGTCTTTACTGGTAAGATTTGCTTTCAGGAGTCTTAGCTTTCTGAGACACCAGTGGGAAGGTCTAGAAAAAAGAGAATTTACTCTAGGTAGAGGAGGACCAAGTTAGGCAACATCTAAACAAACTAAATATATACAGGTTCATGGGATCTGACAGGTTGTACCAACAAGTGCAGAGGGAGCTGGCCAATGTCACTGTGAGGCCACTGTTGACAATCTGTGAAAGGTCATGGAGACTGGGAGAAGTTCCTGACAAGGAGAAAATAGTAATTATCATTCTGTCTTTCAGAAGGGCAAGAAGGATTGGGGAACTACAGGTCTGTCAGCCTCACCTCAGTCCCTAAAAAGAAGGTAATGGAACAAATTATCCCAGAAACCATTTCCAAATACAGAAAGATGATTTGGAGTAGTCAGTTTGGATTTATGAAGGTAAGGACAGGCTTGACCAACATGATAGCCTTCTACAGTAAGACTAGTTCCGTGGATGAGGATGAAGCACTGTATGATATTTATCTTGGCTTCATTAAGGCTTTTGACAGAGTCTGCAGTAACACCCTCATGAAAAAAATGGATGAAGTGTAGGCTGTGTTAAGTGGGCAGTGAAGTGGAAGGAAAACTGACTGAACTATGAGGCCCAGAGGGTTCTCATCCAGAACACAATGTCCAGCTGGAGGCCAGTCATTAGTGGTGTCTGGTACGGGTAATGCTGGGGCCCACAGTGTTTAACATCTTCTTTAATGACCTGGATTATGGGATGTCACACTTTCAGTGACAGCAGGAAACACACATCCCATCAGTCTCAGTATTCCCTCCAGATGTCCCTTTGCTGTCATGCAGGTTGTGTTCCAGATGTGTGGTATTGAGCACAATCTCATCCATCCCTTCTCAATTCTTCCTTGCATGCTTGTGAAATCAAGCTCCAAAATGTCGGAAATTAATTACTTAAAGGTTAATAATTAGCAAGCTGGGGGGGGTTTGTACCATGTCAGATCTACCCCTCACATGTATGCATAATGATGTGGTCTTTTATTATGTGGACATTTTTCCTGCACAGTTCTTCATTCAGTATGAAGGATGGGCACATCTCATGGAGTAAGTAGCTGTTGAGTGTTTACTGCCCTCATAATTATTCCATATGCAAGGCTATACATTGATTTACTGTCTATTCCTATTACAAGCTTTCCTGGAGAGAGTTCTTACTTAGGAATGTTTTGCAGTCTCCATTGTAATATTGTCCAGAATCTTCTTCATGGGAGAAGTCATACTGGAATCCAGGTCTTCAAGTCAGATTTAACCATTTTTACATCTAGGCAAAGCTTTTGATTGCTTCCACTGCAACAAGTCAGAATCCCAAATAAAGCAATTCTCACTACACATTATTTTCAGGACAAATGCAGCTTTTTTCCTAAATGACATTATGTGGGTAAAATTGCTTATCATCACACAGATAAAGACCATATTCACAAGGATAGCAGGATAGTACCATAGAACCATATTTGCAAGGAAAGATAAATCACAGCTGCACACCAGCCTTAATTATAGTATCTCTTAAACCTTTGAGTTCTGCAGGGTATTTTCTCTGCAACAGATACCTGGATGATGACATCCCTTTAGGCATCAATTTATTTTTTATAGACCAACAGAAGTCCTTGGGCTTGCAATTAGCTTCCTTTATGAAGCTCTCTGTACACTTCTTATGTATGTTTTAATTTCCACTTTCTTTAGGTTCCTTCCATTAGCACCAGCAAGTGAATTGCACGTTTAACAGGTCCCTCGGCAAACTGCAATATCTGCCACAGAATTGTGTTTTAAGAAAAAAACAACACATCTCTTTTCCCACAGTGTTTTCTGCAGATTTCAATTTATGGACAGCAAAGTTGCTGTTCAGAGGAACTCCATGCTTTTTATTTGAAGATTTTCCACCAGCCACCCCACAGTTACAGCATAACTCCACTTCCAGAAGAATATATGACCCTCCCATTCAGACAATATGGGCCCTGTCTCCTGGCCATCCCATTCAGTTGGTGTGCAATTTTGGGACTAGCTTTTAACATCTGGTTACAGACAAATCTGTGGTAAGGATTTATTTTTACGTAAAAATAGATGTTGTTTTTCTGGGTTTATTGCAGTTCAGTTAAGTGTCCTTCTGAGTGTAACAGTGTATTCCTTGCTTCTTGGAGACTTCTAACCTTTCTTATGCATTAAGCCAGACTCTTTCCTTCAAAATGAAAAACAACGCACAAAGAAGCAAGATAGGATTTAGCTGTTAATAGTTTAGCTTTACTTTATTTCAACAGCTTGACTTACACCCTTGGCAGAGTAATGAGCTACTAGAAAATTAGATGATGAAAGAAACAATACATGAAAGTGAATTCTGAAGTGCACCATGCACTGTCTGTTTTACTCCCTCAGTTTGACTGTGCTTTGTTTATGCTCCTGGTATCCTGGCTAGTCTACTACATCTACATGACTCTAGTTTTTGCTGTTCTTTCTCTTTAAAGGTCCGCTCTAAGGACTCTATTTTTGGATTCCTCATTTTGCTGTGTTTTTTGGTTTTTTTTATTT
Source organism: Illadopsis cleaveri (assembly GCA_013399915.1). Lineage (NCBI taxonomy): Eukaryota > Metazoa > Chordata > Aves > Passeriformes > Timaliidae > Illadopsis > Illadopsis cleaveri. Next base: position 960,230 of record VXBB01010837.1, read on the forward strand.
ATTGCTTTCTTTCCTCATGCTGTAACATAATGGCCCACATTTCTTCTCTCCATCTTGCAGGATCCTTGAAACCAATGTAGTGCTACCATTTCCATACATATAAAAAATTAAATCTTTACTTTGAACTATAAGCACACTGACTGACTGCCTGCGCTCTTCTTTATATCTGGACTTTTCCCACGCCCTTCACCTGCTGTTCTTATTCCTCAGCCTCTTCCCTGCTTTGGTCCTTGGATGTGCCTCAATTCTGCACGAGCAGTGATTCCTGGCGTGGGACACACCGCAGGATGGGTAGTCAGCTGAAGATGGCAGGGACCATGGCAGAGGAAAACCACAGAAGATGCTCCAGAAGACTGGAGATTAACTCTGCAGTAGGGAGAGGTTTGTGTTTCTCCCTGCTTCTCCTTGAGGATCTGCCTCATATAGTCAGCAAGGTGCTGCTGCACGTGCCATGGCCAGGGCATGTTGAGCACAGTTTTTTACCTGCTTCACCCTGGGCACTGAGCTGGACATTGCTGGCTGACTCCTTAAGAATAGTCCACAGTAGCAGAACTGATCATTTCGGTGACATTTTGAAGAGTGGTAAAGTTCTGCAGAAGAACATGAAATTTTCCAGGCAACCCCTGGGCTAGAAGGACCATAAATGAAGACTTGGAAAGGCTTTTAGGTCTTGGATACTGAGCACAAATACAAGACTAAAAGACTTGCTAAAAGAAATCTCTCTCATCTATTAAAAAGACTCCAGTAACCCTGGGTAAGCTATGGTAGGATTTCCTTACCACAAAATTCATTAATCTCCAATTGTCTAAATTAAATTTAATATTTTTTAAAAGGTTCGTTATCCTTTTTACAGAAGAAGAGCAATCTTCTGTGACCTTTTGTGTGTCAGGTCACCACCACCATGTCCTTTTCCCCTGCTTTTCCCTGTGACAAAACAAAAGCCAACCAACAAACGTTTCTTCTACAAAGAAGGACATATTTTTCTGACCAGGTTCTGTTGCCCATTTTTCTATGGATTCTCTCCATGTGGTATCTTTCCTAAGGTGCAGTGCCCAAAATTGCATCCAGTAGGTTAATCAAGGCTTTTTCAGTGCCAAACAGAGCAGAATTTATTCCTTTGACGGAAAACATACCCAGAATGGAAGATTCCCTTATTTAACATGCAACAGTATTGCACCTTAGCCATCTACTCTGATTGACCAGGAGTCAGACTAGGGGCACCTTTAGGCAGGGCTGAGGATTTGATAGAGCAACTTGTTCATGTACTTGCTAGAGATGGAAACGCGGAAGGTTCCCAAGGAAAAGGATCTTTCTATGCCTGACTCAGCAGTGTCAGCCAGGACACGCTGTCGGCTAGGAGCACTGGTTGAGGAAAGGTGTGTCTGGAAATGAAACATGAGAAAATGGGGCATGGCTGGTGGGTTCTGGGCAAGGTGGGGCATTTCATAAATTAAGGGTCCACGTTGTCAACGCAGCTTAAGTTCAGGCGCTAGGGTGGTGTTCGGCCGAATGTTGGACCGAATTATCGTGAAGGTCTTTTCCAAACTTAGCGATTCTAAGGGGGCATTTAGTAAGTGAATACACTACAGGAAATTGGGAAGAGCTAGTGGGCATACTTCCACTGTTTCACCTCTTGGAGGTAATGCAGACCGTAATGGAAGGAATATTTTGCTGAACGCTCACTTTTTGCGGAAAAAAGTAAGTTAAGTGCCTCGGGTGAGCTGATTTGAAAATTTGTGGATGCAGGCGCATGAAGAAAGCGGAAAAGCCGTTCCCCAGCTACCGGAGGTGACATCCCGCGCCGGGAGGCCTTTAAAAGGCTCTCTGAGAACTTCCCCGCTGGCGCAGGCCGGTTCCTCTCCGAGCAAACCGGGGCGAGAACTCAGGTGACCCTTTCCGAGCCGCTGCTGGAACCGGCAGTTTCGGAGCGGTCGCAGCGGCAGGGATCGCGGCCACCGGGCGGGCGGGCGAGACCCTTCC
>VXBB01010837.1:963540-989599 GCA_013399915.1 Illadopsis cleaveri
TCTCGCCCCGGTGCGCCCCTGCCAGGGCAAAAGGGGGTTTAACACCCCTTCCCCCCGCGACCTTTTTCTCTTCCCTGCATCCAGTCGTTGATGGTCCAGGTATGGGATGGTGCTGTAATTCTGAAATACTTCTGGAAGAGCTTTGGGAGCAGTTGGGAGGCTGGTGAGGATAGCATGAGCTGCCTCTTGTGGGGGTTTTTGCAGGTGTTGGTTGCAGGGCTAGTGGTGGAAGTTTCAAGGCTCATCAAATCCTATCCAAAGCTTTTTTTAAAAAGAATAATTATTATTTTTTACTTTTAAAATAAGCATCTTTGCTGTAAAGGAGAATTGGTTGTGGGTTTTTTTTGGTAGTCTTGGTCTTCAGCATATCCTAATGGCACTCAGTGTCAAGCAGGCTACTTCAGGCCACTTTGTAAATATTTGGCTGTCCTATGTGAAGGTTGATTCCTAGAAGGTGGTGGTAAGTGAATTCAAAGAGGAGCATATGTTACATGAAGATTCTGGGAGAAAAATGATACCGGCTTTTTTGGCTTTGTGGGAGGGATTTTGATGTCATAGGAACTCCTAAAATTTCTCATTAATGGGTCCTGTAAGACCTTCATATATGATTTTAGTGGTAGGAATTTTTTTGGTTTTTTGTTTTTTTGTTTTTTGGGTTTTTTTGTATGCTGCTCATCTCTCTAATGGGAGGAACTCCTGGCCTTAAAAACCTAGGAGGGCTTATTTCTACCTTAAAGGCTTGTAAGTGGGGAAAGTGATTTTGGCCTCTGCCTGCAAAAAAGTCCTCGCGCAACTTGCGAGTTTGTTATATACCCTCAGCCCCCATATTAACTTTGGGGAGAGATGTGGGATGGGGGAGGAAGAGTGTGGTCAGGCCAGCAGTATCTACAGCCTCTGGCTGGCACCCTCCCAGGGTGATAAGCCATCCATGGCACACACCAGGAAAGGGGCTGTGCATCCTGCTCTGCCCTGACAGCTGTGCTCATGGAAGTGCCCTTCTTGGAGCTGTGCTGGCTTGCCACAGAGCCATTGTTTGGGAAGTCAGGCTGGAGCGCCCTGGTGCTCTGCCTTGTCTTTCTGCACTGCAAACTGCTTGGCAGGGACGCTGTCTGGGCCCTTTCTGGTCTGCAGCTTCCAGGTAGTTTTCCTCAAAAGTCATGGAGGATTTTGTGGGACTGGGAGGTGAGGCTGTTCTGCCCTTGGCTCCTAGCAGAGCATTGTTTGACAAACTAATATTAGGGACTGGTGAAAGAAGTGAGAAGACACTGGGTAGGTGAGGCAATGAGCTCAGGCAAGCAGCACCAATATAAATTTAGCTCTTGATTGTTGAATTGCAAGTAGTGGAGGGAGTCTGAGACCCCCAGCTGAAAACAAGACCCTGCTATGCAAAAGATTGTAGAGATAAGTCTAAAATTTGGCCAGCACACCTGCAGTGGTTAGGATTATGAAAATACTCTTGCCTTGCAGATGTAACTGCACTGGCAACCCACCCATCACTTCCAAATATAAATCATGGTATGACTGGAAAAGAGTCAGTACAGCAATATAGTTTAGGCTATGCAGGGAAGTGTTCAACTACACGAGCAAATGGAAAAGGTTCTAAGGCCCAAGTAAGCTGCTTCCCCTTGGGAATTTGTTAGTTATTTCATCTCTGGTTCTGTATGTGTAACACTGCTGGAAAAGCCTTGAAAAGTGGCCTAGTCCATAACAACAGGCCTCTCCAGCCCTACACTGAGAATTTGCACACTCTTCCATGTCCCAGACAGGCCTCTCCATAAGTGTCCAAAGCCAGTTCCTTGCTGTGTTTCCGCCTGTCGTGGCAGCTCCTGTGGCCGAGGGTTGCTAACTGGGCCCTTGTATCCTGGAGAGCCCTTGCTCTGGGCAGCTGTGACCCAGCCTGCCTGCCCTTTCAGCCTGAGGGGCCCGTGCAGGATTCCTGGGGAGTTAATAGAAAGTGTTACCAGGTGGATCTGAACCCCTGCTATGTCTTAAACACCAACAGTAATGGAGAATTAACCCTTGCAAAACAACTATCAGGGCTTGCAGCCCTTGGGAGAGCCTGAGCCTCTGGAGACAGGGCCAGTGGTCCTGCATCTTCCCATGCTCTCCTGCACCCTGCTGGGGGCTGGTGCCTTTTCCCTTCTGGAATCTCAGGCTTCCCAGGATGGAAAATTAACCCTGACCTAAATAAATAAGGGTTTTCTGCTGGGCAAGCAGGTTGAACCAGCTAATGGCAGGTCTGGGAAGTGCCAGGGACCATCAAGTGAAAGTGGTGGCCCGGGATATGGCGCAGGAGTTGTGATACCATGATGTTTTAGTGCGAGTTTGTGAATCGACTTGGATCCTCATGAGAATACAGGAGAAATTAATGTTTGATGAGGTACCCCAATAGCATTCTAGCTGGTGTTGCCTTCTCACTTGGTGTGAGAAAGTCACTACCATTTGCAATTCCCTGTACTCAGAAATGGGGCTGCTATAAAAGCAAGCTGTTCAAAATGTTTCTAATTCAAATAGTAGAGAATTTCTTACTGTCTTTGGGTTGTAAAGATAAGCCTTTAAGAAGAGGGCCATTTTCTTAGCCATGAGAAAATGCTTAAATGGAGACACCACCCACATGTTAAGTCCTTTTTAAAAGGGGCTAAATCCTCTTAACAACAATATCTTTAGAGAACTCCTGTGGCCTTTAGATGACATGAGCTGTGGAGAGGCTAGTTCGGCATACTTCAGAAGGGGGCAGGAGGATTTACATTTCCAAACTGAATACTTAGTACCTCTCTCATTTTTCTGGTGGTTTAGAAAGTACCTCTTCCTTCCTCCCTGCTTCTCAGCAAGATGCAGCTGGAAAGGGAGAAAAATGGGATAACCCACAGCCTTTCTCCTAGGTGTTATGTAAAGGAGCAAGCCAAATAGGACATAAATAATGAACAAGTGTTTAAGGTGTGGAAGAAGAGTGTGTAAGTCACATAATGGAAGGAGGTAGTTAACTTAGTCGCTTTTCTTTATTTTGCGGCAATGAAAAGGTTTGTTTGTGAAGACACAGGCGTTTTCATATTCAGACCTGTTTTCTTTGCCTGATAATTTGTGTTAGTAGAAATGAATGTTAGTATGAGTCTGGGACCTTTGCTTTTTGAATAGCATTTAAGGGATTTTCTTGAGTTCAAATCCCTCTTCTCCAGCAACACACTGTTTCTGAGACTGAGGAGGTACCACATGGTCCTTTGGGTGCAGCCGTCTGAGGCGAGTTCAAAGAAACGTAAAATCCTGATTGCCCTAACCACACCAACAAACATCTTGTGAAAAGTGGGCATCCTAATAAAACCCTACAGGAGTAGACTGTGGCTTTGCTATCCTCTTCCAGCTGTGTTGGTGTGGCTCCATCTGCGCCAGAAGTCCTGAATATGGTAGCCCCACGATGATAAGGGCTTTTGGCAGGGTTCCATGGACAGCTGAGCTGCTCAAAGGCTTTACTGTTGCTGGAAGGAGTAGGCTTGCTTGTCCCTCACTGTGTCCTCTCTGTCATCTCCTTTGCTCTGCCTATGGCCAGACAGGGTTCTTCCCCTACTGCTGTGCCTGGGGAGCATCTGGCGGCACTGACAAGTTGCTTTTTGCTGCTTTAACAAGGTAGAAGAGTTGGGTGTGAGCACTGTGTCTGGCAGACATCTTGGGCCCAAGATAGGGTGAGTGAGAAGAAGGAAGGAGAGAGGAACTTGCCCATGTGGAGGTGTTAAATTGTCCCAGCAAGCCTCCATTTTATAATGTTGGTCTTACTTGTTCTTTCTGTGAATGTATTTTCCTTGCACCACCAGTCTGCTTACCAAAAGCTGGATAGGGGTCACTTTATGGCCTGTTTATTCTTCTGTAGAAGATGCTCCACCTGGTTGAGCAAATACAGGCGTTTTGTTTCCCCTCATTTTATGCCAGGTATGTTGGTGCTGTTCTGTTAATTTTTACTGTGTGCTCATCTGTGAATATGTGCAAGCATTTACAAGGAAAATAATCTTTGAATTTAGGAACAGCTGTATATTTTGCAAGATGAGAGGTTCCCCCACTACTTCTCTGACTATGACTGTGGCAAGTGTTTCAGGAAAGAACACCGGGAAGGAGGCTTGCACAGGAAAGCCCTTTGTGCTTCAAGAGAGCACTTTCTTGGTCAGGGGTTACAATGGGTTTGATAGCTACCAGTGGCTGGTGATTTTTGTGATCCCTATTTCTAGCTGTAGTTCAGACCTTGGGTAACAGCTAGTTCTAGCCATGATTTAGCCATTTTGTACGAAAGGAGAAAACTGTTTTCTTTGTTTCTTGCCTTGCTTTTTAGTGTTTTTTTTTTTCCTTCAGTTTGAACTTGCTGTCTATAGTGTTCTTGGGTGATCCTAGATATTGTGGTAGGGAAAAATGATTTTCTGATGTATGTTTCTCTGCACAGTTTATGACAAATTATCTTCTGTCCTCAGATGTCTTCTCCAAGCTGAAGAGTGTCAGACAATTCATTTCTCCTGAAATGAAAGCCATTAATGTGAAGATTAAGGTGTCTTTTTATAAAGAAACCGCATGAGCTTGAAAATAAGTGTGTCTGTAATTGTTTTTACTTGTGAAACTTCTGTGGACTTTGAAAGATGTTTGGAACACATGGTAGACTCACTTTGCAGAGACCATTTCAGACCCAGCTTGTTTCATGAGGTCTTAACCTGGCCCTGGGGAGGGGAGTGGGATGTGTGGGGCAGAGGGGGTGAGTAGGCGTGGCTGCTGTGGGAATAGCTCATTAGGAGATGCAGCTTGCGAAAAGGAAAGTGAAGTAGCACCATTCCTCTTTGGAACCTGGTCCTGTGCAGGCCAGTAGGCCTGGTGTGGTTGTGGGAGGGAAACTCAGCCCATCCCTTCTGCTCAGAGCAGCAAGAATGAGATTGGTGCATGTGAAATGAAGATAGGGGCTTTTCTTGGTAGCTTCAAGTATGGTATCTCCCAGGCTTCGCTTCCAAAGGTGTCTGCTTGGCTGATGGCCATGGCTCTGGTGGCAGGGCTGGTCCTGGTGCTGGTGTGCAGGGATGGGAAAGTGCCTCAGGCTTTAGTCCTGGTTTATGGGGGAATTAACTGCCTGCTAAGGATCAACTGGGGACTCTGACTTTAGTTCCAGTGGGTTTCTTGCACCAGTGGTGGTAACGAAGATCCAGCCTGGCCCAGTGTGGGGCTTCAGCAGATGGAAAGCTCTTAGAGTAACTAAATCTCCAGGTTTTATAGTCTCTGCAAATAATCTCATTTATAGCTGGCAGCACTGAGTGTGTATATATGGAGGGAACTCTCATCCTTACAAATGACTAAGTTGGACTTCAGGCTTTTGTTTTGGCTGACAGAGTGAATCACTTTCTGCATTATTTTTCAAGACCAGGATTATGTTTGTAGTTCTGGGGGGAAGAAACCCCCATCATGTTCCCTGGGGGCAGTGGTGTGCAGGAGGGAGGCTGCCCATGCCTCCATGATGGGGCTGCTGCAGTGCTAGAGGTGCTGCTGGTGAGGTATTTGGATTCTGTTTCAATTTCAGTTCTGTTTGAAGACAGGCTTGGCAAAATTGCCCAATTTATCACATCTTTAAAAAGGAACTATTTAACTTCTGTTTTCCTCAAGTAAGTTGGTCCAAAACCACACTTGGGAGTGCTATGCCTGGCATGGGTGTCTCTTGAAGTACTGTGATGTCTGCTTGGATGCTGCTGCTATTTGCTGGATCTAGTGGCATTCATGGTGTTCTTAATGCCTTGTGAGCTCAACATGAGCTATGGTAAATATTTGCATCTGCAAGCCTCGTAAAGGGAGAAGGCAGGAGCTTGACTAGATGTTGGTTAAGCCAGAGCTTAATGAAAATGGCCCCTGTTGTGTGGTAAGAGAGTACTACTTCATGGGTTTTAGCATCCCTTTTATACATACATGAATGCATAGCAAATGTGCTGGTAGCTGTTTGCAAACTGAGCTTGCCTAAGGTTAATGGTGTGTGTCATGAGTCTCCTGTCCCACTTATGAATGTGGACAGTTGTTGACCCGACCTGTGACAGTGTGGAAACTAACCTGCTAACTCTGTCACTGCTGCAATGTGCATGCCCTGTAGCTCTCAGGTGTTTTGTGCCTGAGCTCTTTGGCCTAGGACTAAGCTAGGAAGGCGAAGTGGAGCATTAAAGATCACCTTCTCAAAATCACCTGGCATCTCTTCTGTGAGTGTGCTAATGTGGGCAAGTATGGCTTTCTTTTATCCTGCCTCTAAAAGTAAAACCAGTATCCCGTTTCATTGCTTTTTTTGAGTAGGAGACTTAATTTGATCACCTCTGGCTACTTTCAAGATTCTTCCAACTTGTATGTGGCTGCATTTAGGCCTAGAAGTGTCCACTAGCTAAGGCTGGTGGCATATTCAGGTGCCTCACTTCAAGGGTCTAGAACCTGATTTTTCAGAAAGTACTATTTCCTGTGATGTGCACTTGCAGTATTGCAGATATTGAGTCCTTGGTATCTGGAGATTTTTATATGGACAAATCAGTGTTAAAAGCAGATTATTATTAACTATTATTTGGGCTTTTCATTTCTTAATTTCTTTATTTTTACAATGAAATTTTACAGTCCTGTCACATAGACCTTGTGAGCCACCAGTTGTTTTGCAAAAATCTATGAAAACTTTTAGAAAACACATGAAGAACTATTTTTGGTAAAAGTAAGTTGTATTGGGAATCTGGACAGCAAGAGATGTTTGTTTAGCCTTGGCTGCTTCAGCTCCAGCATTCCTGGCCTGAGTTGTGGTGTGTCTGTTGGTTATGTATGCATAGATTCTAAAGGTAATTTCCATTAATGAACTTCTTGAAAGACATTCTCATCTTAACCATGCTATTCTGGTTTGGGGTTTTTTGGTTTTTGTACAGCTGTTGGTTCAAAGGTTGTTGCATATTGCATAACTTAGTGCTAGAAAAGGGGGGTTGGGGAAGGAACTCATTGGCAAACTTCCTTCCTTGTTAATTAAGGTGACATTAAAAGTCTCTGGTTTAGGACTCAATGGTGCACACCATGCACTTCAAGAGTCTAATTCTTATATATCATGTCAGGCTCATTGGTCCACTCTGCTAGTTCTCTCTGAATATAACTTTGTCTTAATTTTAGTTCCACCCGTTAGTTATAAAATCATACTAAAATTAGAGTGCAGTAACAGATACTTTTTTTTTGCAAGCCACTGAATATGCACTGTAAGATTTTATATTTTTTACACATTTTAAAGTACAGATGTAATTTTAGAGTGAAATACTTCTCCTTGGGGTGAGTGTACTATGCTGTCTAAAAACTTAGCTTTCAAATTTGCCTTTCAAATGTTTTTCAGAAACAAACTGACATGTAGACTTGTTTGCATCCCTCCTTCCTAGACCTTCAGTTTAAGAGGTGTCATCTGGCAAAATTCAGGTCTGGAAGTAAAAACCTTATCTCTTGGCCCAGCAATTATATTGGTCCAGTCCACTGAGGTTGACGATAGGCTTCTGACTTTTTGGATGCTACCCAAGTGTAAGCATATAAGTATGTAAAAAGTACCAAATGAGGCACAGAAAAGGTTTCATCTGGTACCATAGGTGGAATGGTTGTTTGTGTCTCCTACCATGGCTTGGGCTGGATATTAGGAAAATGGTCTTCACCCAGAGGGTGGTTGGGCACTGGAACAGGCTCCCCAGGGAAGTGGTCACAGCACCATGCCTGGCAGAGTTCAAGGAGCCTTTGGACAATGCTGTCAGGCACATAGTGTCATTATCAGGGCTGTTCTCTGCAGGGCCAGAAGTTGGACTCAGTGATCCTGTGGATCTGTTCCAACTCGGGTTATTCTGTGATTATTAACGAGTCATGGTTCTCTACTGAAAGAATGTGGATTTAGACTAGATCTAAGATGATTTTTATGGCAGGGCTAATGAAACATTGGAACAGGTTGCCCAGACAGAGAATAGGTACTCATTCCTGGAAACATTCAAGGCTGGGTTGAATGGAGCTCTGAGCAACCTGCTCTAGTTAGATGTCAGTGCTCATTGCAGGAGGGGTTGGACTAGATGACCTTTAAAGATCTCTTTCAACCCAAGCTACTCCATGATTCTGTAGGAAAATACATGCTCTAAGGAGCAGATCTGAAGGGTTTGCTGCATTCTCTGGGTGCTTCTGTAATGGAAACTGGGCTTTCCTTCACCTTCTGCTTGGGTGTTTTTAACGTCTGCTGTTTTTAAAGTCATTTTTCTTCCAGGGACACTAGAAATGGAATTATATGGAATTATAATATCTTGAGCGATGCTAGTAACCTAATAGTGCCTTCAGTACTTGTTCTCTTGTGCTGCTAATTCTGGAATTAAATGGCAATTACCATGTATATATGCTGGTACTATTTTGCCTTGCCAGCGTTGTGTTTTTAGACAGCGTTGGTCCCACACATTGACAGTCAGTTTTTTGTCCCCATACAGTAAGCTAGTTCACACTTTGTCTAATGTCTTCGCATAGCGGGAATTGATGTTGGTTACAGCTCTCACAGAAGGCTTTTGTGTGGTCATATCTGAAAGCTGTCTTGTTGGAGCTTTTATCAAGGCTATTGCAATGAGGCCATTATCCCTGCTTGTGGAAAACATAGATATACGCAGAAATTTTTATAGCAATGCTTGGTAAGTGTCATGCTGGGACAGAGTGACAATGCTAGAGCGGTACAGAAATAATACCCGAGGTGGCAGCCGTGCCGTGGCCGCGAGTTATCTGTCCTTGCAGACTTGGGGACAGGGTGGGAAGGGAACCCCACACGGGGCAGACGGAGGGTGGTGATCAGGGCTATCGCAGGCACGAATAATCCTGGCTGCCGGCTCAACGGAATAAAGTTTTACTTTTCATGGTAAGGGTTTTATTGAGTGGCTCTAAGTAACCCGGTTCTGAATTGCTGTATAATGCTTCTGCACCTCGTACTTTTTTGGGTGGGTTGTTTTTTTTGCTTTCAGCTGTGTGGTATCTGTGACCAAAAAGTGTCTCTGGGGAGTTATGTAAAACTGCAAGTCGGCTGAGAGGAAGCTGAAACTTCACAACCCGGTTGTAGTACCCTTAAACAAAATTCTTTAGGCAAGTAAAAAAGACAACTTACTACTTGAGGTGGTTGCAGGGAGGGCTTTAAAAATTATAATAGCATTTTCACTGGCTTCTTTGTCTCAACAGTGGGTATTTCACTGAGTTTATTCTTTCTTTCCCTCAGGAATTAGGGGTTAGAAAAAGCTTTTTTTTTTTTTTTTTTTTTTTTTTTTTTTTTTTTTCCCGTTTTCTAAAANNNNTTTTTTAATCCAGTGTCCTGAAAGCATAAGCAAGTTGCTCATTTTCTTTCTCTAGTTCTTAATCATAAGAGCTGCCTTGATGATTTTTCCCACCTCAAATTAGCAGTTTATTTATAACATGCTAATGTTCTTTATGCCCGTCGGTATTACTGTTCTGTCGTGCTGAGCTGAGAATTATTCTCTCGAAAACTGACACTGCAAAGATGACATAAAAGAACATGAGAAATTGCCTATGATAGAGGAACATTCAGGTGGCTTTTGGTATGACTTGAATTCATGCTTTCTATAAAATCATTTACATTTGCTTCCTGATTTCTATTGCTAGTCACATTTGTGTTGCTTGGTTTTATTTTTGCTTACCAAAAATAAAGAAAAATGCAGACTGTTGGCTTTTGGCATCCTCGTTACCCTTTCGTTCCTGCTGGCAAACTTCTCTGTGATCGTCTTCCACGCAGTGTCACCAGCTGCCTTCTTGGATTGCAGGCAGGGGAATGAGGAACTTCAGGGGGTGTTTCCCCCTTCCTGCAGGGTGCCTGTGGGAAGCCTCTTCCAGATCTAGGGGTTAGCAGCATCCTTCCCAGTGGTCCTCCGCTTCAGCTGCTCTGCAGAAAGACAGGAGCATTCAAAGCCCACACTGTGTAATGTGGGGTGTCTTGTGCATGGAAAAGCAGAGGGCAAAATAAAAACACATCCCATGAGTTTCTGTTCTTGGAGCCATGTGCTTTGTAGGTGTTTACAAGAGAGATGGCAAAGAAAGATGCAAGATCATTTGGCAGCCTCCAGTGTTGTTATGACCTGTTCATCTGTAAAGATGCTCTTCATGTTGCTGCTGGTCTTGGTGCACTGAATCCTTCCCTATTCTTGTCTTGGTAGCATCATGTTTGCTGAATATATGGGAAGTGAACGCAACAGGAGTGAACAGGTTGTGTGCAGTTGCCTAGATATTAGCTACAGCCTTCTGTGGGCAGAATTAAGTTAGTAGTTACAAAGGATTTTTTTTATTTTTTGTGGTATTTGTATTTTAGGGGGACAGAAACCCCTTTTGCTGTGAAAGGGAATGTGTAGGGAATTCCAGAGACTGGCATATTTAATTTAGAGGAGGAAAAAAGAGGGTAGAGAAAAGGAGGCAAATCCCCCTTATTTAGAGCCATATGTTCAAGATGCTATCCTTAGTGTGATTTATTTGCTTCAGAATTAGGAAAGAGGGTTGCTAGGAAAAATAGGATGCATTCACTTCTTTCACCTAAAATAATTTTATGAGGGTGATTACAATCTTCCTCCTTTCTCCCTCTTTCCTAGTCCTGGAGAATAATCAATTTAGCAATAAGTCAGACCAAGCAAAAATGTGATTGTTCTCATCTGCAATGCAGAGACTAAGATGGACTCCTTTTTCTAAGGCCAAAATCAGGTCTTTCTTTTTTGAGGTGAATCAAGAGTTAGTATCATGTTTTCAGTAAAAAAGGATCAGAATTTCAGTCTTTTCCTTTCCTCTTAATACTTGTGCAGTTTTGAGGGTTTTTGACTACCCTTTCACTCTCTTGATGACCTCAGTGCCAGTTTCAAACCACTTCCCTACTTCATCCAAGGTGGGGAAGCAGCACCAGTTATACTAGACAGGAATTGTATCTGTTCTAAGTAGTACTTCATTTGAAGTGGAGAAATGTGGCTTTCCCAGCTCTTTGAAAAGCTCAGTTGCCTCAGCATGTGAAGAGCAGGTCCCAAACTCTGCTCAGCCAGCAGCAGTGAAGGCGGGAATTGCCTTCAGACCTTGCAGGGAGAAAATTTGAGGCATCTGTGAGGTGCTATAGTATATCTAGCTAAAAATATCAGATACTTGAGCTTGCCTTATTGACTTGGATGGCAATACCTTGTTGAAATGGGAAAAGCCAACAGGTCTGGAACTTTGTTTAGTAGTGCAGTGGTGTAAGGGGGTGGCATAAAGATCCCAGCAAAGATACTTACCCACCAGAGCTACCCTGGTTTTCCCACTGAACGTGCGAGTGTGGCATGTCTAGAAGATTAGGAATAGCCTGCTTGCCTGTAATGGTCCTGGAAGGTTTGCTTGAAAAGCTGATGTCAGCTTCTTTGTCCAGATTCAGCCCAGTTTCTTTGGTTAGTGTTGATCACATATGAAAATGTATTGTTCCCTCTGCTGCAGTGTAATGCTGAATGCGTTCTACAAGTAGTACTTCACCTCTTCCTGAGAGATGATGTTTTTTGTCCTCATTGTTGCTCTGCCTCGTCTTTGAGTGCCTCTCCATGACTGCGTGGGCATGAGCCCCCAGCATGGAGCAGGTGCCATGATCTTCCCAGCCAGAACCCAGAATTTAAAGTATTGTCTTTAATGGGAAAGTATATTTTTAACTGGCTACGTGCATCTCCTGTAGCATGATGAAATTGCATCAGTATTTTCACTAAATGTTTTTATCCAGAATATCAATTTCAACAAAGTGGTTTTTTAAGTTCACTGTTAAGTCTTAGAAGGCAGGCCAGTGAGGTAATTCAGGTAAAGAACCTTTTAGAGTCACAATATGGAATTTTTTCACCCTAACAGGGGAAGGTGGCGGTTTGAGCACGTGCCAGTTTGTTTGCCTTTCCAGAGCTGTGATACAGCTGAACCACAGTGGAAATCTGGAACTGTAACAATACTGCTTATAGGAAGTTTGACTCCCTGCATTTAACCACAAATGTGGTAAATGTTAGGAGAAGCAATAGCAGAGGGGAAGAAAGGTGGTAGTATTTGATTAGCTTTTTTCTCCTTGTTTTCTGCTGTAAGGAAAGAGTGATAACATTATTAACTGGTGGTTCCAGTTTCTTCCTTGTTACACTTTGAGGATACTCTTTTAGGGTAGATGTGATGAGACTTGCTTTCAGTGTTTTCAATTCAATAGTCACATGCAGTTAAGCAGTTGTGCTGTTTGGTAAGCTGTTGGGTATTTCTGAAGACAATAACATGGAGAAGAGGATTAAATACCATGTCAAGATGCTTCAGGTGGTCACTAGCTTCATGCAGGGATTGAAATGCAAAGCAATTCAGTCATGATGGGTTTCTGCAGGAGGTTATTGAGGGATAGAGGTCCTCCCATTGGTCCTCACCATTGTGCCCCAGACCAACATGCTGTATTCATTCAGTTCAGCAGCACGAGAATGGCTGTCTGTCTTGGACGCTAAAATATCCTGCTGTTTCCTACCTGCACGTTCTTGGAAATGAAAAGTAATCCTCTCATAGGCAGAGTAGCCTTAATTGCCTCATGGGATAGGGAGGAAAGGATGATTTGGGAGCCAGGTCTGTGCTACTAGAAGTGCTTCCTGTGACAGTGGGGATTTCCTGGAACCATCATGGGACACCCTTTGGGGATGTGGTTTCACAGCCAACTTGCAATGATCCAAGTTGGTGCCACCACAAATAGGGTCATGCTGCCCTCCCTCCGCCCCTGCTTTGGCTCCTGCCCTTTTACCTCTCTGTGCTTGTCAGGCCCAGGACTACTGCAGCTGAAAGCTAACACTGGCCAAGTGATTAATTTTCAGCACAGGGAGCTCCCTGGCCCCGCTGGCCATGTGGTGAGGGTGGAGGTGGCCAGCAGAGGCTGCTCCCGGCCATGCCCTCTCCCCATGCACGGGACACTTGTTTGGAATGGCAGCAGACTAAGAGCCTCGCTCTGTGTGTGACCTCAGCACCTCCAGAAGCCAGTGGAGTTGTGCGGAATGAAGGTCTAACAGATGGCTCCACAAAGAAATAGGCAGCTTTTGTGCTGCTGCTCACTGCTTGGGTTACCGAGGGCTGCAGCTGCCACAGCCCGGCCTGCAGTGCCCAAAGGCTGGAGGAAACTCCAGTCTCTCCCCATCTCCAGCTTTGAAGGGCTTGGGGGCAGTATAGCGGGTTTGTGAGCATATGGAGAAGTAATTATGGCTAAAAACATCCTCAGTCCATGGAGGAAAGCCATATTTGCTTAAACTGGGAATCTGCTCAGTGCTGTTTGCACCGTGCCTTGTGTGCTTTGTCTTCCAGCCCCTGACGGAGGCTCCCAGGCTACGTGTAATTTAATTACTGTCTGATGGCAGGCACTGAAGTAGGTGAAGATACAAATATAATTTGTGCCTGGAAGTTATGTATGTAGTGAGCTTTCGATACTGGAGGTCTTCTCGGCAATCACTGCTATCAGGATATACCTCCAGAGGAAAGACTGGCTGTGCTGCTCTGGCAGGTACAGCTCTAAACAGAGCTTTAGTGTGACTGATTGTTAATCAGTGAAAGTAAAAGGAGTTGTGGTCTTGCATGAAAGATCACAGAATCCTTGGAGATAGCAACTGGGATGGCTTTTACAATCAACAACTGTAGCAGCTGTGGCCGAGGGTCTTGTGTAGCTTATGAAGGTAGGAAGACTCACAGGGCTTCTGCTCAGATGGGTGGTAATGAATGCCAGTCATATGCAAAGTTGGCCGAGGAAGGTTGAGTTTCATGACTGCACTCATAGCAAAGTCTCCTTTCCGCCCCTCAAATGGTGAGGTGGAGCCAGCCTGCGTGGCAGCGAGAGCACCCAGAGCCCTGCTTATTTCCATGCTGCAGCAGAATTCTATCTTAGTGACCAGAATATACTGCTGAATTTCAGCTTTGGCTTAAAAGAAGGTGTATCATTGTTATTGTAAGTAAACCTCCACTACAAGCTCAACTAGTGCAGAACTCACTCTGGAGACAGCCTGTAACTCATAGGGCTGTGAAATAAGAGTTTCACTTTAATCTGTTGTCTGATTTCAAACATAACTATTTTGTTATTGATTACTTGTGAAAAAGGTCTGATGTATTTATCTCGCAATCCTTACACATTCTGGCCATTACCAGTAGCCTCAGTTCTCCCCTCAGCAGCTGCCAGAATTTCCATCTTTCTCCTGATACTTTCTTTAGCACCATTGTGCATTGAAACGCTTGCAGGATAGCAATATGCGAAAGCTGTGTAGCATTCCTGTTTATCTTGGAAGTCAATGTTTTACACAAGGAGCACTGTAACTCTGCCATATTTACTTTCTTGCATTTAATTCAATGAAATGTATTTACCTGAAGTGGACACGAAATTTCCAGTTTGCGGTGGAAAGCGTAGGACCAGGCAGCAGAACTCGTTCCAAGCCAGGACAGAGTGTGTGAGGGCTCCTTGCCAGTGCAAAGCGTGGGAGGAGAGTCGGGAGTAAGACGACTCTTGCTGCTATCATCAGCAGGCGCCTGTTGAAAGGGTAGGAGTTATGGATGTCAAGGCAAGACAACAGGTTTTTGTGTTTTGTTGAATTTTAGATTTCCAAGACAAACCGATGACTGGCAAAGCAGGTTTCGTCCAAGACTGTCTTTGCTTTAGCTTGGATAAGAACTTGCAGTCTCAGATACTGAGATGTAGTCAAGTTTTCTGGGGTAATCTTAGCTTTACAGTTTGATTATAGTTTGGAATTAGGGTTGGGAAAACAGTTAGTGTAGAAAATGAGGGTTTCTATGGGAATCTGTCACGCTTAAGGATTTTTAGCAATCTAGAAAGCCTGTGGGCTGGTGGGTGCTTCCCACGGCTGCCTCAAGTTACCTTACCTTTTATCCTGCTTCTAAGAGAACAAGGCTGTCCCCTTCTTACCCATATATTGTTGAGAGAGGGCATAGTCCACAGGCTATTTTTATTCCTATTCCTTTCCATAATTATATGTAGCTTTTATAAATCTGTCTGGATGGAAAGCTCTCGTGTACTTTTGAAGGGCTTATTTGATCTAAATTTAAGGATGTCTCATGTCCAGTTGTGAAACTTGCTATTTTAGTTCACCCTACCTACAGCTTTTACTAAAACAAGAGGAAAGGGATGAAGAGGAGAGACTGAAAAGTGTGTGTGAGAGGAGGGAAAGATGACTCATAAGTGGGACTGCACTTGAAAATGAAAAGGATCAAGGTGTACTGATCATAAGAGGAAAAGTTATGGCATCTGTGAAGAAGGCACAATTAAACCATATGGTCATTTATCTTCTGAAAAGGTTAAGGTACGTTTGGGGAGGAATCCATGGGCCTGAATTGAGTAGATAGATTCCTTCTGTCTTCAAAGTTATTTAAAGAAAGGAATTTTTAGTGCAGCCTTTAATAGGTGATATTTTAGTGCTAGATTCCACTGGAAGACTTCCCCAGGCTTCT
The DNA here is from genome assembly GCA_013399915.1 of Illadopsis cleaveri. Classification (NCBI taxonomy): domain Eukaryota; kingdom Metazoa; phylum Chordata; class Aves; order Passeriformes; family Timaliidae; genus Illadopsis; species Illadopsis cleaveri. The sequence continues at coordinate 978,988 of VXBB01010837.1, forward strand.
GGAAAATCCCATTTAGCTGTCCATTGCCTGTGGGATAGTTCTAATAGCTGCATGGTTATGCAGCAGGACAGGTAGCAGAAGGGGAATGGGGGGGAAGGTCGCAGTGGACAAAAAGCCAGCTGGACTTTCTCTGAACTTTAGGTTACAATGAATAAAAATTAAAGCTCATGTGTAGACACACAAATTTCTGCCTTCAATCCAGGTGTTGTCTCTTCTACCCCTCTGCTAATGTTCTGTTCTTCCAGCCTTGTGCCAGCACCCAAAAACTTCCAGAATGCTTGGGATGGCCAATAGTCTTGAAATCAACCTTTCTGTAGGGTTTAAGTAGTGTGCAATTATGAGGATGGAGTTCTTCTGTATACCGCACTGGAAAGAGTGCCTGGGGTGTTTCCAAAAATGTTTACCAGCAGTATCCCACAGAATACATTCCTACCTTCATCCTTCTCCTGCCGAAAGCTAGAAGTTAACAAAGGTATAGCTGTCCAATGTGTGAATGAGGCTGATAGAAAATACGTTTAATTTTGTAAAGCATTGTGATTAACAAAAGTATCTGTCAATATGAAATTGATTTAAAAAATTGGCTAAGTGGCAGGAAAAGAGTCCTTTTGATTGATTCCAGTGAGTATTTGCCCTAATCCCAATACTATGGAGTGCTTTCATCATTATTGCAGAAGTAAACAAAAAACCGTGTTACTGATAATAATTGCCAGCAGAATAGTAAATGATAGTGGAGCTCTCACAACTTGCTCTGTAGGCACATTCAGACACACTGTGTCTTTAACATGGCGAGAGGCAAAGTTGTATGCCAGAGCACAGGGAATGCAAGCCCTGCCTTATGAAAGGGGGCCTGTATCCTGGAAAGCAGCACTTCTGGGAAGTCTGTAGTGGACAAGAAACTGCACACCAGCTTCCAGCACAACGCTGAGAGGCGATGGCACTGAGGCTGCATCCTGGCATGTACAAAAAAACCCAAACAAGAGTGGGGATACTTTTGCCTCAGTCAGCAGTTTCGGTGTGACTGATACCTAAAGTAACATATGTGATTCAATTCTAGTATTTGTAAGGGAAAGATCTTGAAATTAGAAGGTGCTGTTAAACAGGGCAGTGTGAATTATTTGAGGTCTGAAGAAAATGCCATTCAGTGCAACTTAAGCAATATTTTGCCTATGAAATTGTTATTGAGGAGTGACTTGACTGATAGGAGATCAGAACTGGGGATGGTAGTTGATACAACTGATGGTTGCACTGCTGTCCAGAGGGACTTTGACAGGCTTGAGGAAGGGGCTGACAGGAGCCTCATGAAGTTCAGCAAAAAGAAGTGCAAAGTCCTGCCTCCGCAGAGGAATAATTCCAGGTACCAGAATGGCCTGGGACAAACCTGCTGTAAAGCAGTTCTGCAGAGTGAGATGATCCTTTCCCTCTGCTCAGCCCTGGTGAGACACAGCTGACATGCTGGGCCCAGTTCTGGGCTCCCCATTATGAGAGGACATGGACATACTGGAGCAGGTCCAGTGAGGGGCTACAAAGGTGGTTAAAGCATCAGAGCATCTCATATGGAAGAGGCTGAGAGATCTGGGGCTGTTGAGCCTGGAGGTATTTAAACACATGATGAGAGAGAGTGAAGAAAATGGAGCCAAGCTATTCTCAGTAGTGGCCAGTGACAGGATTAAAGGCAACGGGCAATAATTGCAATGAAGAGAGTTGATTTAAACAGAAGATTATACAGCAAAGGTATGCTGAAACAAGTCCCTTAGGTTGTGGAGTTGCATTCACTGGCCACATTAAAAACCCAACTGAATACAGCCCTGAGCATCCTGTTCTAGTTGCCTTCTCTTTGAGCAGCAGCAGGTGGGTTAGATGGTCTCCAGAGGTGCTTTCCCACCTCAGCCACTCCGTGAGATGATTCTGGTGTTAAAGGATTTCTTAAGTTGTTGAACTTGAGCACATGGAGAATTTAATGTTAAAAGCTTAAACAATGCAAACTCAAAGTGGAAATGAGATTTTTTTTAAGTGAGGGGAAAATAATGAGTTTATGCCTTCAAGTTTTGACACAATGACTGTTTTGCTGTAATTTCTCTGTAGAGTTATGCTCTGTAATTTCAACTCTGAACAGCTCTGAGGTTAGCAAATCCTTCTACTTGCTTTTTGGTAGGAGCAACTGTATTTATGGTACTTCCTGAAAGGTGCTCGTTCATCTCATTTTCATAACAAAGATTCTAAAATTGCATTCTTATCCTTGGCTACAATAGCACAGCAACTAGGGTCTGTGATATGTAGGAGGTCATATTAGAAAGTCAGATTCTTTTCTTTCATCAAAGTGTAGATTAGAGAGAAAAATGCAAATTCACTTCATTTTAAAATTTGAGACTTCAGGGTGCTACTGATTTTTCTGAAGAAGTCATCTCAAGGTGTTTAGTTCAGGAAATACATTGTAAAGAAGACAAAGTAGAAGGGACAGATTATGTCTGGTGTGGGTCAGTTTTCACATAGGTTCAAGTCCTTGTTTGACTGTGTGACTGAAGATTTTCTGCATCACCAAAGCCGAAAGGGATAACTTTTTGAAAATATCCTATATAATCTGAAAGAGCAGCAACTTTAATGTCTTTTTCCTAGAAATTCATTACTTGTGACCCCCTGGAAAACCATCTGTTTTGGTTGTTGTCATGTAAATTAGGCTATCACATAGGTTGTTTTAGATGGTCCTATGCATGACAGAATTTTCCTAAATGTGAAAAAGAAAACTGTTTATTCTGCCAACACTCATTCACTTCACTTAAGGCCTGCTGCCATCTTGTCTTTTTTTTATTCCCTCTCTGTCCATGAGAATAAGTAAAACTTCCTATTTGAAATAAGTTTGTCGTCATTTTGCCAGCACACTCAAGTTGTTCTGCTCCATGGTGTGGCTGATGGATTGATAAAATACTGCCAAGGTAGAATGTGCATCACAGTGAAAGCTCAATGGATTAGTTGTTCTTTGTGACATTAAACAGCATTTAAAACATCAGGAACTTGGCTGTCTCTGTGCCATTTCAGGCATGTAAGCTGTTGCCAAAGTGACCTGTGCAATAAAAGTAAATGCAGCAGCTGCCTACCTTGATATGGGGAGGCAGGAAGTCATCAGTTTCTAGAGTTTAGCAACCCAGGCTAGGTGAACAAAATGTGCAGTTTGCAGTCAAAGGAATGTGCTGTGAAGAGAAGCCTTCTGATGGCAGTACCAGCTCCAGATCCAGGGTGGAGGTTGTCATCCATGACTGGGGTCTTTAGGTCCCTGCTATCTGTGATTCTCTCCCTTGCTCTCTTCCTAAAATCTTTTATCTACTTCTGCAACTTTCTGCTAATCTGGAACTTCCTTTCCAACTGCTTCTAGCAATAGCTACTTTTGGATATGTTTTACATATGTGTTTTCCTGTTTCTTGGGCACTTACTTATTTTTATCACTCTGAAGTTTGGTATGTGGTAGAGGTTATTGTGTTAACTTCATCAAGGTTATGTAAGGATTTTTTTTAATGCAATGCTGGTAATTTAATTTTCAAAACTATACTTAATTAACTTGTGAATGATAAATCGATCTCTTGTGCAAAGTCAGCATTGCAGTTACTTGTAGGTGCAGAAATAACTTATCAGGGTTAATCTGTTTGAACAATGTTGAGACTGCCCTAAAGTGAAGTAATATTCTCACAATTTACATAGTGTGCAGAACTATCCTGTATTGCAGTAAATACTTAGGACCCCATGTTATTTCTCATTGTCTGATTCTGTAAATGCAAATCATTGCATCTCGCCTGGGTCTTCTGAATGTTTTTGTCAACTTTCACAATGACCTTTGAAAGCTAGATAATATTTTTATCACCCTAAATGGATTCAAAGTCCGTTTATTACTTTTGAGGAATCCTGCTATATGCTTTTATACTTGGGGGAACTGGGTTAAGAAAGTACTTCAAAATAAAGTTATTGCTACTTCAGATCTGAATTCTCATTACTAACCACATTAATTGAAAAAGTAGATAGATGTAAGAGCCATTGTACCTCAGGCAGTGAATTAAAAATATGGAGTTAAGATTATTGTTGACCTTTTTTAAGGAAGGATTCACCTGCTTTGGGGATGTGAATACCCAATGCTAATGCTCATGTGCACTTAAGTATATAAAACTTTCTACCTACTAGTTAGTAGCTGTCTGCTGTAATTTCTGAAGTGTTTACATACGTATTCTTTTTGTCATTAATTTTTGTAGGAATGTACAAGTTTGTTTGTTAACTGTGAATCACCTCTCAGTGAGTGAAGTGATGCAGTCCCTTGGCACTGCTCTGGTATAACTTGGTGTGGGTATTTTGTATGGAGTATAGAAAGGTTTGGGGTGCCAGGGTGGGACATCGCGAACTGCAGACACGTATAGACACGAAATTTTGTACTCCAGAGACTTCATTTGTGAAATTCCACAGATGTTGTCCTTTCTTGTATATATCCTGTATTCAAGGAAAAAAAAGCTCAAGATGCTGTGGCTTAGGCAAGCAGTTTAGTGAGTGAACTTTGTAAAGCAAGCCCAATCTTGCACCATTACCGAGCACCTACACTGAGATAGCACTGGTGTGCCTTTGGAAGTGCTCCTCTTTCTCCTCACTTTTCACTTTGTATGTATCCAGTCTTATTAATTACATCTTCCTAGAGAGGTTTATTGCTGTATTCTATATGTTTTGTAAGTGAGGAATAATACTTTTCCTGATTCCAATGTCAATATATGTGCTTGGAATGCTGCTGCTAATTTTTAACCTGTTTATCTAATGCTCCATGGCATTTACTGGAATTTCCTACAAGGAAGTTCATCCTATTATATTCTCCAGCTCTGTGTCCTTCCTCCCCCAGTCTCCTCTCCCCAAGGCTTGTTTGTTTAATAGGCAATTTGGCGGACAACTGACTGTGTTCGAGAGTTTTTCTTTTCTAAGTAGCTGTGCTAATTTCCACACATAGAGTGGAAGCCGCTCAGTGAAACAAATCCAATTGCAATCTTATTTTGAAATTAACAGCTTTTAAAATAAAAAATAACCCTTAAATACAAAAGTCAAAAATATCTCTAGGATGTATTTTGAGACTGATTTGCTTCGCAATGTTTTTTCTTTGGGATCAGCCGTAAAATGATAGGAAAGATTTCTTTCCCTTGGTCCAGTTCAACTTTAGCCTTGCTAGTGAGGAGGCCAAATGTTTCCTGAAGGGCTGAAACACTGCAAGCAGCTCTGAAGCCACACGGAGATGTCGTGCCCTATCATACACCATGTGAATTGAACTATCACTTCCTTATTTGGCTTACTTTGATCTCAATGGGTAACATAAAAAGTGGACCCGTGCTGGTGGAACTGTTACATATAAAGGCAATACAAAGAAATGACACCAAGAAGTCTCTTACGTGGCTGGTCTGCTGTCACATCCTGTCCCCTTTCTGTTTTGTGCCCCATCATGTTCCCCTGCCCCCACCCCAGCTGCTTGCCATGAGTTTGCAAGTTCAGCATCAGGCCTGTTCTCTGACAGTCTTGTTTTCTTCAAAGGATGTGCACGGTGAGAAATCACTGATGCCAACCACAACTGAAAATCCCCGAGCTCTGTTCTGGAGGCAGCAGCCTTACTGAGGGGGTCTCTTTGGGAATGGGGGTTGGCAAATTGGCTGGTAGCTTTGACACCAGTTTGTAGGATGAGGCTGGCATTAGAGCCTGCTAGTGACAGGTCTGGCCTTACCAACCTTACCACCCAGGCCATGCTTCCCAGGGAATGGGAGGGAAATGATCCTGCTGCATCCAGACACACCCCCAAAAATCTGTGGTCAGGATTCCATACCCCAGATGCTGGTGTTAGTCTGGCCACACTTTTTTGCATGCAAATGTTGGCTGTTTGTCATTACATTTTCTGAAAGTTTTGTCTCCACAGCTTCCACCTTAACCAAGCAGGCGCAGCTCAGCCCCTGGCAGCTGGTGGGATGAGGGGGTTGCATGGAGGTGTTTCAGGACTGCCCAGAGACACATGCACTCCTCACCTTGGGCAGTGTAGCAGTTGAGATGAAAACTGGGTGCAGTTTCCTGCAAACAACTTTTTGTATTTCAACATGAAGTGGTAACTGGAGCTTTCAGCCTTAGTACAGTGCAAAGCCATTGCTTCCAGTAAGAAGTAATTGTTTCGTATTTGGTGGAAAAATTGCAATAAGAAAGATCTCAGATGATTCATTTCCTATGCAGCATAGGTGTAGTTCTCTTGGTTTGGGGCCAGAAACGTGGCTTACGCTTTGGTTTATGTCTTGCACAACCGTTGTAATGTCCTTCCTCTTTTAGTGCAAAGAAAATATTGCAGCAGAGTAGGAAAACAAGATAAGCTGCACGTTTTGCCACTGGCTACTGTACTGAGTGCAATTCTAGTGGGGTGTAGGGCTGATCCCATGGCATTCCAGTAGATCTATGAGCCTAAAATGGAGTGATGTCAAACAGGGTTGTCCAGTTACCTTAGTGTCAAAATTATGTTAGTGTTGGTGACTGAGATAATCTGACCAGGGGGCAGGCCAGGTCTGATATCATGAGATATCAGGATGAAAATCAAAGGTAATTAGTATATTAAGATTATAATCCTGCCTCAGTAAAAATGACCTGCTGTGCAGGTGTAGGGAGAAACCGCCATTTTTCATTGCTACGTTTCAGTACTTTCTTGATTTGGTTCAGGCTGTTGTGTTTCTTCTAAAAACAGTTGAAAATGTTCTTCTGTTCAGGCAGGCTCGAGATGAGAGTGTGAAGTGCCTCATTGGGGTGGCATCGATGCTCAGCACCACTAACACGGCAGTGAGCTACCCATGCTCAAATTGCTGAGTGTGCCTGAAAGTTGATGTATTCCTTTCTGTGGGTGTCAGAAATGGCTTTGTGGGATGTTCTGCAGCAATGTCTGGGAGGCGCTCATGGCACTTGCATTGCTTCTTCCTGCACATTCATCCTGAGAAGGGAAAGCCGCCGCTCAATTCCTCTGGCTTGGGTCCCACTTTCATACAAGAATTTGCCGCTGAAAGTTGGCCACCCACATTTTAACTTTTTGGAGCTAAATGAAAGTTGTGTGGTTTCGTCTTTTAAGTGTTTACAGTTCATGGCTTCCTTGACTCTTGGATACTTCTGAGGGAATCATGAAAATGGAAAATTGATAGAAATAGGGTGGTTTAATTAGGCCTTGCAAGAAACTTCACCAGAGCAACATATCAGCCTTCAGCTCTCAGTGTCAAACACCTAGTGTGGAGGGGCTGCATATGATCAGAATGTCATTTAATTTGGTAATTGTGACATGTCTCTTACTGAATTATAAACCAAATTAAGACGTATAGAAGGGGTTTTCTTTTAATACTCATCTACATTAAAAACAAACAATTTGACTGTAGCTGAGATAAGAATTTCAATATAAGAACTAGAGAAGAATTTCCCTCAGTCAAAACTATAATAAGGTGAAAAATAAGGTGATAACTTAGGAAACAGAAATTGCTATAATAGAAAGTACTTTTTGGTCCTTTAAATACAGTTAGTGTTTTATTAGAAGACAATTTGGGGCTTTTGTGTTGGATTAGAATGATCAGGATGATTTCTGTAAACTGTGTTTTCATTTGCTCTAAGAAGACTCTTTAAATTTTACTTTAAATACAAGCTGCTTGTCACTCAGCTAATAATCCATATGAATAAGTAGCTATTATTTCAGACTCCTTTTCTGCCTTGTGTTGATTTTGCAATGTATTCAATTTTAAAGACACTATTTTTGTATATCTTTTTGTGTTCTTTTACCTCAGTCTTATGAATGGCTATGGCTAAAACTGACTTTTGAGGTCATGCTTTCATTAAAAGTGCCATTCCTGGTCTTGTTCCTCTGTATGGGACTGCCTGCTTTTCATAGGGAAGTAATGCTTTGGGAAGACCTGAGAGAACTTACAGAACTTTCCTTTTAAGGACATGCTTTGTTGTTTTTTGTGTACAAATAGTTTAATTCCCAACTATTTCTTTATTTTCTTATTCTTCCCTTAAACCTTCTCTTAAATGTTTTATACTGTCAGAGTTAAGTACTGAAACCAAGGGTAGTATGGTACATATTGGTGTCTGTGTAGACCACTGGGGTAAATATTTCTTCATGGAAGATGGAAAGATGGAAATCCTTCTTCCTTTGAGGAGTTTGAACTGCACATTGTATTTCTGTTGAGAAATGAGGCAGTGGGTATGAAATGAGTTATCAAGTAGGAGTTTGAAGGCAAGAACTCTGCAAGTCCTCTTGCATCTTTTTGCTGACCTTGGGTGTTTCTTTGCTTGTGAGTTGACCAGCAGAGTTGAGCCCCTTCCTTACTGACAGCTCCTCTGCTTTCCTCTCTGCACCTCTCCCTATTTTCCAGGCTTCCTGAATGTTTGCTGTGCCCTCAGCTGGGTGCAGCTCTCTGGCAGACACTCATGGCTCTCCACACACCAGGGTTTGTTCATTTGAGTGTGTTCTAAATCCTCAGCCTGTATCCCTTCATTCAGTGGAGACATTTCCTTAGTGTAGGAATATTTCCCTGCATTCACCCCAAGGTGTCTTTTTTCCTTTGCTTCCTCTCTTGTATTCCTTCCTCATCAAGCTCCAGTTTAATTTACCCTTTCATGTAATACATTTGCTTTCTTCTCTGCAGCTCCTGACCTCTGGAACAGCTTTTTAGAGTCCACGCCTCCATAACCTCAGCTTTTAAATTGTATTTTTAAGTGACTGCTTAATTTAGAAAATGTGGAAGAAAGCCTGTGCAAAATGTGTGGGGATGGGTAAAGAACCTATGCTATGGCTTCCTTGCTGCAGTCAAAATTTAGCTGTGCTTGCTGGAAAGGCTTGCATCCCCTCCCCAGTAATATCAGCACTGTGGTGACATTACAGAAAAGCTGCCATTTTATCTGCCCCTAGCAATTGTAATATCTTCTAGAGACTATGCCAGGCTTTGTCATCGTCCCTTGCTTAACTTACCCATCTTACTCCTAGCTCTGAGACACCTACAGCTGAGCCCTAAGACACATTTCTCTGACTTGCTGCTTCATTCACTGTAAGTTATCACTTAATACAAACAATTTATTCCTTGCCATGCTTGGTTGTTTCCAGTCTTCCTGTTTTTCCAGCCCTGTCGACCATAAACTGGCATTTCTTTTCAGCTTGTCATCCCATTGTTTTTTTGGAATAAGTTTTTATCATCTGTCCCCATCTAAGCAGGCTTTGTCCCAGGTTACTTTTGTTCTCATTCTGAGGTCAACTTCTGTCCTTTTGTACTTAAATCAGACTGCTGCTCCTCAAATACACCTTGAATGCCTGCTCGGGAAGCAGGGGATGTTAATAGGTCTCCGGACCTTGAAGGAGATGGGAGGACCTTGGGCCTGGGAGGCCTAAGAGCTGTGACAGGAGTTTGAAGTGGAATTTGGTGCTTCACACTTGTAATGAAAATGTGCTGAGTGCACTTTTCCAAATGACTTTAAATTTAGGGTTTTGGGGTAGTGAAATATGCCCGACTCAGATCATTCTTCTGGCAAGTTTTATGAGCTTGTTGAAGCCCAATGGGTGCACCAATATTTCAGACAAAAGATTTTCAGAAGGTAGCACAGGTAGTGTATTTTTTCTTATGTCTGTCTCTTGCAAACAGCACAACTAACTTGCATCCAGTAGTAAAGCTGAGAGACGCATCTAGCAGGACAAATTTTAGTGTGCATAGTTTGGCAAAGTTATTCTCCATGATTTTATCACTGGAAAGAATTAGAGAGTGTTTTACTGCTTCTGCCCTCAAACTTAAATATATAATTCTCAGAGAAACTAAGGCTTTGTTTGGATATGATGCAGTCCTCAAAAATTGATGTCTGCCCCACCTGGGTGGGTGCTGTGCTCTGCTGTCTTGACAAAACCCTGTGCTGACTCTTCCCTGATGCTTGGCACTTATTTGTCTGTTACAAGGTAGCACTGAAATTTTTTTCTTTATTTCTAATTGTTGCCAGTTTCTTTCCCCAAGAACTGAATTTGATTGCTGTATGAGGGTGAAGCTGCTCAAAGGTCAATCTGATGCCCCAAGAGTCACACCGAGAGCTTCTCAGCAGCTCTCAGTGCAGGCTCATCACACACAAGGGATAACCCGGCAGAAAAATAGTTTCTGTTTTGGAGTAGGACTGAGTTACTGCTGGTAGGGACCTCTTGAATCTGTTTTCTGTGGGGGCTGATGAGGACATAACAACCAAGAGAGCAGGGATGGAGGGAGGATGCAGAAGAGGTGTTGTCAGCAACCTGATAAACCCAGGTAGCCATGAAATTAAACCAGCCCATTAAAGGGAATGGTATATAATTTCCTATTTACACCTTTTCCACCCCTTTTTTCAATTAATTCTTTTCTTCTTTTCTGTAAGCATAACCTGCCTCCAACCTCCTCTTGAAAGTTAATCCATGAGACTGAGTATTGTAAAATGAATTTCATGGGGTCTGTGCACTTGAAAATACTTAGCTTATCCTAGGAGTTTTAAACTATTTTCCTCTAGAGACAAGTGTTCTTATAAAAGACATTCTTGTGGGTTTGCCTCTGATGTTGATTGTGGTTGCTATCTGGGTTTCTTTTTTTTTTTTTTTTTTTTT